>JAKNSD010000072.1:0-52995 GCA_023525715.1 Cichorium intybus | reverse complement strand
ATTGAAAGTCGGGTGTTACAGTGAGGAGCCACGCCGCGGCGAGCGACTGTTTGACCCAAAACTTATTTTCGACCAATGCTGGTTACCAAACGTGGGGTCTGACCTTTAGGCAAGTCTATAGGATTTTGGTGAGTGCTTGACATGTTGTGTATGTGGGATATAGGCGTGTACACGAGCTAAGTGGGGATATTAGAGTATATCTGTGCGGTTTCGAATCAGGTGAGTATCCTCACCTTAGTATATGATGTTGCATGTTAGGCATCTTGTGTGTTATTTACAGTTATATGATTTGCTCTATATCTGTGGATATTTGTTGTTGGGCTCAGTACTGATGTGTGTCCCTTCGTAGCTGTTGTATGACGGGTTGGACTATTGCCTTGTCTCATAGCTGTTGTATGATGGGCTAGGCCATAACCGGGAACCCATAGATGTTGTATGATGGGTAGAACCGCCCCATGTCCATAGCTGTTGTATGATAGACGCCTGTAGCTGTTGTATGGCGGGTAGGGTCGGGTCATTCTCGAGGACGGGTTGTTTAATGTGTGGGCATGTATGGTAATTTGTGGACTCACTAAGCTTTAAGCTTACCCGTTGATTTTATAACATTTCAGGTATTTCAAATGACAAAGGAAATGGCAAGGCTTGACGGCGGCACATCGCATACAAGAGACTTATCTTAATTAACTATGTTATTATTTTCAAATGTTTCCGCTGTTGGGTTAATAAATATGTCGAACAGTTTTACTTTTTGGAATAAAGATTTTGTTGGAACCTTGGTAATAAATGAATTTTTAAAATTTTGAAATTGGGGCGTTACAAGGGGAGAGAGGAAAGATCACGTGGGGATCGTAACTAACGACGTGTTGAAGATTGAACAGATATCTTTCATTTCAAACTGGTTTTGATACGTTTCACTGATTGTTAAATCAGTTCGGTAAATATTTTTATTATTTTTGTTTTTAGTTAAATTTGTTCATGGTTTTCGCTTCCGTACTTATATCTCCCATGCACAAATTTAAGGGGGAGAAAAAAAGAAAACAAAAATTAGAAAATTTTAAAAACAAAACAAAAAATCAGATTTAAAAATACAAAAATATTTTCATATTTTTTTATAATTTTCATATCTTTCCTTTCAGAAAATCCAAAAATATGTTTTACTTTATGTTCTTTCTTTCAAGTCTCTTACAAGTGGTATCAGAAAATTAGGTATAACTACAATTGGTATCAAGAAAAACAAACAAAAATTACAAAACTTAAAAAGACAAAAATATTTTTTAAATGCCACTCACTGCTGAGGTAAATTTTAAGTGTTTGTGATCTTCATTGGTATACCCCAATGAATGTGAAGCACTGACAATCGCTTCTTCACCAATCTGAAAGTTTTTCTTGAGTAACACCAACTTCTAGACGCTTTAAGAGAAACCACTCGAAGTCGAGATTAAAAGTCTGTGCCGATGGATAGACTGCATACCGTAGTCTATCACACGTACCAATCCACTCTCAACCACCTCTTAATTTCTGATGCAAGAAATAGACGACTCATCACTTTTAACCAAGTGATGATGATATTTTGACACTCTATGTTAATGATCTCTGCGACAACACCAGTAGTAGATGTGAGGCATCAACAACCTTTCTCACCTTACAAAGCTTCTAATTCAAGAGTTGGATGACTTAGTGTATTAGACCATACACTGATGACAATTCGAAAGTCTAGCCGATAGGTATGTCTAATAGCCAAGACATATTACATGCTCATACCGCTCTAGAACCCAACACTTCTTCTAAACAAATGTTCGTGATTCAATGTGATATTACCTTGCATTGATGAAACATTGAAACTCTGGGTCAATGATCGTTGTTGTTAACCACAATAGCTGTGAGACCCCCAACAACTTTACCTGATTCAAAATTGGCACTAGGATGGTACACTCTGCAGAGTTTGGATACCATTGAACGTCTCGCCAAGAGCCAAGTTGACCTGTCAACTTGTCAATTGCATTAAGATCATTGATCAAGGATATGCAGGGCCAAAATCAAAACGGTCACGAGTAGTTCTCCGATACTCAAGCAATCGTAGTGCGTTCCTCCGGGTTCACACAGATACTGCGAGAAGTCTCATTCTAAGCCAAGGATGAATCCTTGAACAACTGTGGTGAGAGTTTCTAACTCCGTGACCCACATGATTTGCTGATTAGTGATCGTATTGAGAAGCGTCGGCAAAATGAAGCGTTCAAGAAGTTCAACACAAATTTGTTCCCGAAGAAGGTGAAGCTGAATTCCATGTGAGAAGTTGTTTGAATTCCTCCTCAGTCAACTTGTTACTACATTAACACCTGAAGTGATCAAGATGAAGAGATGAAGAGAGTCAGACTCCAGTTAAAGTCAAAGTCAAATCAAAAGCTGGATGTGCTGATTCTAGACATACTCTAGTGCCTAAGGAGCTTATCAAAGATAAATCTGAAGACGACCTGCATCGAAGACGAAGTTGTTGCTGTAATGTGATGAACTCCATCAACATTCACTCCTGTCATCTGCTAAGAGGAAGGTTTTCCTGCTATGGAGGAGATTGTCCATTTGAGGGGGAGATTGTTGAAAATTTTCTGCAGTATTTAAATGACGTCCATTTTCAAGTGAAGCCTGAGGATAAATGAAGCATTAAACCAAGGGGGAGATTGTTGGGAAATATTTTAGTTTGGTTTAATCTTTATTTATTTAGGACCAATATTGTAAAAGATAATTTAATTAGGCTTTTACTTGTAATTCGGTGTGGACCGAACAACACTAGGTTGTTCGGTTTTGGCCCTTGTAGTCCACGCCTAATTTGGGCTTGGTGGATTGCTTCTCATGGGCTAGGACATTAGTGTGTTAGGCCTAGATTATTTAAGGGAAAAATGACATCATTTGTCATGTTGAGTGCCTTGAGATTCGTGCTAAGCTAGAGAGAGAAACCTTTGATTGTTCTTGGCATTCATCACAACTTATGTATTAGACTATTCAACATAGTATGCATTGAAGTTGGTAAATCTCCTTGTTCTTGATTGTTTGTTTGATATCTTTGTGATCTATAGAATATTTAGGACTTACATATTTGTAAAAATAGCACCTCTACCTAGTCAAGAAAGAAAAACCACATAATATTTGCTATGCAGGCTGAAATGGTGTTAAGATATGACTAAGGAAGGTTTAAACTTTCACCTTCTATAGAAAACAAGGTATAAGGAAGATTACACCATCAAATCTAGCTTACTTTTGGAGCTTCGACTACAGGTGAGTAACTTTACTTACCCTTTTGGTGTTATGTTGCTTGTCATGTTCGATTTTGTATATGTATGTTGTATGGTGAGTTAGATTTAATATTTTGGTGAAATTAAGTGTTGGTATAGGAGCTAGTCTTAATGAGCAATTAAATCTAAATATGAAGGATGTACTAATAGTTGTAAAATGGATAATATGCAACTATATGGTGTTTATAGATTTGATGATATATTGGTGTGTCGGGGACGGCTGTTATATCTCTGAGTTGGTTGAATACCCAAGCTCCTTGGTGTGGTGTGTAGCGGTGGTATGGTGTTATAGTGCTGATATGGAATGTATGGTGTTGGTGTTAAGTTTTATACCGCTGGTGTAAACCCTAATAAGTGTGGTGTTATATTATATATATATATATATATATATATATATATATATATATATATATATATATATATATATATATATATATATATATATATATATATATATATATATATATATATATACATGGTGCCCACAACTAAACACCGTAAGCAAAAGCTTAGTGAATAACTCTAACAAAGAGTTAAGTTTTCACTACTTGTTTATCACCTGGGCACCATGTATATGTTGGTGTTAAATTTTATACCACTGGTGTAAACCCTTTATATATATATATATATATATATATATATATATATATATATATATATATATATATATATATATATATATATATATATATATATATATATATATATATATATATATATATATATACATGGTGCCCAGATGATAAACAAGTAGTGAAAACTTAACTCTTTGTTAGAGTTATTCACTAAGCTTTTGCTTATGGTGTTTAGTTGTGGTGCTTTGTAGGTCTTAGATGTAGTAACATGTTTTTAAAAGAAAAAATTTGTACTGTTTGTTATAATATTTTGTATATACTCGATGTTGGATTCTAGGACATTACATTCGAAGTTCCATCTTCACTTCTGCAAGAATACGTCTGTTGCTGTAGTTGTTTTTAACAAAGAATAGGGTTTGAAACTAGTTCGGGTTTTTAATATGTTTGTGTATATTATTGATAAGTGAGGATCGTGTTCCCCAGATTGTAGCTTTGGTTATTTAAAACTTAATCTTTTCCTAATCTATTGGTATTATTATGACCTTTATACTCTTTTCCCCCATTTTTTAGTTTATTATATATTCTTTCAAATTATTTACAAATATGTCACCATCATCTAAGCCACTCATTTATCTAATCTAATGGTTAAAAAATGGTTTTACAACTACACAATAAATACTATTATATTTAATCCTAAATATATATAGGGGTGAGCATTCGGTCCTCGGAACCGAGGCCAATCCCAGGAACTGAGGGAACCAAACCGAGTGTTATGCTTGGTCGGTTCTCAGTATACATATATTGCTTATCTCGGTCTCGGTACCGATTGGATTCGGTACCGATCGGTCGGTCGGGTATCAGGTTTGGGTACCAAGTTAATATGGCATTTTAACAGGTAGTGTTGGTCCTGCTCGGTTTTTCTCTGTCCCAAGACCAAACCTGAGCAAACCCTAACCCGAACCCAAGACGAAGTCTCCGAGTATGGTCGGTCCTCGGTTCCCTTCAACGTCTTTCCTCGGTCTCGGTCCGGGTTGGGTCGGCCCTAGTCCCAAGCTCATCCCTGTGTGTGTGTGTATGTGTGTGTGTGTGTGTGTGTGTGTGTGTATATATATATATATATATATATATATATATATATATATATATATATATATATATATATATATATATATATTTGTGTGTGTGTGTGTGTTTGGTCCACCCTTGAGGGTGTACGGAGTTGGTGGCATGGTTATGCGGTGTTCGGTGGTGGTACTCCCTCCATCCTTCAAGGTGCATACAGTTGATGACGTGGTGGTGCGGTGGTGTACCACTGGTACAGCGTCCAGCCTATGTTTGGTTTTGATAGGTAACTCTCTATGCAAATTCTTTAGAACCATTATAATGCAGATCTTTTTTGGTTTAACCATTTGAACAAAATCTTTCTTATTTAACCAATGAGATATTGATATTTTTTATGATAAAACATAACCAGGTATATGGAGTATCCTGATAACTTTGCTTCACCACAAACTTCAAACTGTATAAAAACAAGTATACTTTAACAAATCAAAAAATAAAATAAAATATTGGGTATAACCAATAACTTTGTTTTACCACCCAATTAGATTAATGATGAATGATTTTAATGTCTTTTAGAAAAAATAGTTGATCATTATGAAACTTTAATATGCCGTTAACAACGTATAGAATAATGGATCTAATACTTAGTTCAAAACTTGATCAAACTTGAATTTGAATAACTCAAAACTAAAATAATGTAATGGATCTAGCAGGAAGGAACACCATTGCAAACTTTTAGAGACAATGCAGGTCACAACTACGCCAAGAGGAGTTAAAATTAAGACCACAAAAGCCATTTCCAAATTTTTAAAAGGATTGAAACCTACATTCATCTTTACTTCAAGAAATACAACTTGAAATGTGCTCCAGTTCTTGCAAAATAGGTCCCATTTTGACTTTTTACCAGCTTCCACAACCGTGTCTTTGTATCCACATTAACTTATTTGGTTATTCCAATTTGTAGCTTGTCAGAAAACAAATAATTGTTAATATATATTTGTCAATTTGTTTGTATAGTTTCTTTTGAATTTTGATTTCAGCCCCCTTGTCATAATGACCGTGTTCCGCCCAGGATTGAGAGGTTAACATTTCCAACGAATAACAAAAAGAATTATGGATGTTCGACCATGTGGTAACTAACAGTTTACCTTTTTACATTTATGCTCTACTTTGCCATGTTATTCCTTTCCTTCAATAGTTTCCTTAGCCGTTCGTGTTGGGTGCAATTATTCAAAAGGTGAAGACTTGGTGTAAAGTGCTAGTATGTGCTAAAAGGCAATTAGTGGGTTGGTGATGGAGATTCACTATTACACATGCTTTTTCTTTTTGCTGTGTACACCAACTCATATTCACATTTCTTTTATATATATATATATATATATATATATATATATATATATATATATATATTCATATGTGTATATATAGGAGTCATTCGAAAGAACAAAATGTACCAAACTAGATAGAGATAACATCTATTGTTATAATCTCTCTGATAAATATAAAACCTAGTTGTAGCCCGTGGATGTAGGATTTACACCGAATCCGAACCACGTAAAATCCTTTTGTTCGTTATTGCTTTATTTTCTGCTTTCGTGTGAGTGTGTGATAGTGTTTTCGCTGCGTGTACCCTGTCCGATTCCTAACAACTGGTATCAGAGCTTCGGGTTTTGGAGGAGGTCTCGGTTTTAGAAATTAGAGTATGCTCTGTGGTTGCAGTTTTGTCTGATCTTCCACATCAGAAACTAATTTCTATTAATCATATTAAAGGTGTCTTGGTACTTTGAAGGGTACTGTTCTGTCACACACGAGTACACTGAACGAATCGGTCAGGTCCATGCCATTGTTCTGTCTGTTTCGTTGTCTCAATTTGTTTCCTGTTTGTCGTAATGGCTGAAGACAAGGTTGTAATCGAGAAGTTCAATGGTTCTGACTTTAGCTGGTGGAAAATGCAATTAGAAGCATTGCTATGTCAGAAAGATTTGGAGATGGTACTTGGAGACAAACCGGAGAAAATGGAAAAAGCTGCTGAAGATGCGTCGAACTCAAAGGACAAGAAAGCTAAGGCGGTTATTACGTTGTCGTTGGAAAGGAGCGTTGCTTTCAACATCATGAAGGAAACCACGACACGTGGTATGATGGATGCTCTGACGAACATGTATGAGAAACCGTCGGCGGCTAACAAGGTGTTCTTGATGAGGGAATTGTTCACGACAAGGATGAATGAAGACAGCTCAATTACGGTTCACATTAACAATCTAAATTCAATTCTGTCCAGATTATCATCTGTGGGAATTAAATTTGATAATGAGACTCAAGCTTCACTGCTACTAGCTTCACTACCTGATAGCTGGTCAGGAACAGTTACTGCTGTTACGAGTTCCGTGGGGACCAGTGGTATGACGTTTGAAAGGGTTCGAGATTTGGTTCTAGGCGAGGATACCAGACGTAATAATCAAGGTGGCTTGTCTTCTTCTGAGTTATTAAATATCGGAAGAGGTAGAGGGAATAGCAGAAAAGATGGGAGCAGTGGGAGTCGGGAAAGAAGTTCGTCTAGAACTTGGAAGAATGTGAAGTGCTGGAACTGCCAAGAGGTGGGACATGTTAAGAGTCAATGTCCAAAGAAAGAATTAAACAGTGTTGGTGCTGAGAATGTTTATCAGGAAGATGCATTGATACTCAGTATGGAAAACTGTGTAGACTCTTGGGTCATAGATTCAGGGGCTTCGTTTCACGCCATGGACAACGGAGAAACGATGGTGAATCTAAAAGAAGGAGATTTTGGGAAGGTACGGTTAGCAAATGACGAGATGCTTCAAGTAACGGGCATGGGAGATATTGATCCGGTTACTTCATTAGGAACTATATGGAACCTGAAGAATGTCAGGGTGATTCCGGAGCTGAAGAAGAAATTGATTTCTGTTGGCCAGCTGGATAAACAAGGACTGGAAGTAAGGTTTGGTGGTGGTAAATGGTAATTCGGTGATTGCTCAAGGTATGAAGCGTGGGTCATTGTATATGGTTGAGGTACCTGTTGAGGGAAGTATGACCGTCCCCGTTAAGCATGACAAAATCTGGTTCGCTAAATCTAGTGCTAAGAGAGTTCATTTTGCAAACACGAATTCTAGAGCCAAGGGGATGTTAGCTGAACGAGTCGGAAAGTCTAAACCATTCAGGGGATTTTGTGACAGTGGGAGCTCAGGGTGTGTTCCGGCTACAGTTACAAAAAGCCGTTGGGTTTTGAAGACTAAGACTGAAAAATTCTCTCCTGTTGGAAGTTTGCAAAGTTTGGAGAGTGTTAGTGGTCCTCGGTGTATCTCTGGAGCTGGTGGAGTGTCCAAACCGGTTGAGACAGAGGATGAGTCGGTGGTGGGATTAGCCACGGCTGAGTTGGAGCTAGTGGGAGCTTCAACTAGCCCTTCTAGTACTTGAAGATGAGGAGCGGCTGCAACTAAGGGAATTTGACTAAGTTTTAGCTTGTTCTGGGAACTGGAAGCTTGGAAGACTTGTCATATTTGAAGACTGAAAAACCGTTGTAGAATTGGTTCAAGTCTTCAAGTGGGAGATTGTTGGGTGCAATTATTCAAAAGGTGAAGACTTGGTGTAAAGTGCTAGTATGTGCTAAAAGGCAATTAGTGGGTTGGTGATGGAGATTCACTATTACACATGCTTTTTCTTTTTGCTGTGTACATCAACTCATATTCACATTTCTTTTGTATATTATATATATACTCATATGTGTATATATAGGAGTCATTCGAAAGAACAAAATGTACCAAACTAGATAGAGATAACATCTCTTGTTATAATCTCTCTGATAAATATAAAACCTAGTTGTAGCCCGTGGATGTAGGATTTACACCGAATCCAAACCACGTAAAATCCTTTTGTTCGTTATTGCTTTATTTTCTGCTTTCGTGTGAGTGTGTGATAGTGTTTCCGCTGCGTGTACCCTGTCCGATTCCTAACAGTTCGACCTTCGTGTCCGGTTCGTTCCTGAGAAACACCAGAAAATAATTTCAAAATCAGTAAAAGAGCACAACACTTAGAGGTTAGAAGTTAGAACTTTTAAACAAATAATTTGTGACAAAAATGAAAAAGATAGAGTGAATCACAATGACATATTGTGCGAGGTAACTAAAGCTGGGTGATTAATTATTTTGAGTCTACATAACTAAAACATTTGTCTTTCAATTTAACCCTCATCAAATAAAAACTAAGACACCGAAATGGATGGGTTTTAAAGTCACATAGTCAAAAAAATGTATATGTTACATAAAACACATGAGGTAAAGCTTTCTATTTGGATATACATCTGGTTAAATAACAGAAAAATACATGGGACGAATATGGTTAGAAGGCAGCAATGCGGATTTGCTAAGAACAAAAAGCAATTACCAGATTCTATCCATGGGGATTTATCAACATCAAAACGTGGTGATGCTAAGATCATATATGATGAATTTAGGATATATGGAGATGGAGATTCAATTTTTCTTTGATTCCATATAACCTCCTTAATCAAAGCACGCAAATTTTGGTCCAAATCAAATTCCATTATAACCATCCTTAGTTCACTTCATCTAAATTTTGGCAAGGACCAATAATTTTTTTTTTGCGCCATTGATTTATACATAAAGCTTTAAAACTTGTACCTCTTCAAGTTAAGGATTAAACAATATGTTTAATATAATAAATAAAGAATAAAGATAAAGATATGAGAAGACTGATCAGAGAAGAATCAATGAAATAGGATCCAAGTCAACCCTTGAGAACGGAACAAGAGGGTATCAAAAGAAACCCAAACAGAAGGTCTAAAAGGAATTGTAATTCGATTATCAAAGCACACGGGATTAAGATGAACTCAAAAACAGAGAATCGGAGACGATTATAACAAACTTTGTAATTCATATAAAACATTATATATAAATTATTGAAAAAGTAAATATATTAATATATTAATAACTCAAATAAGAAATAAAAAATAAGATTTAGAAAGTAATTGTTGCAATACAGTGCTGATAATTTAATTATTGGACGCCATACCATTTTCCACAACTCCACACATGCCGACAGATTAATTTTCCTAGTGGCTTCCATCACTTTGTCCATTATTGGACATCTTTGGATTGCATACGTTTTCGAGACAGGCCACTAGATTCTTATCATACATTGAGTCTCTCTTTGTTCAAATATCTCATAAACTCTTATCACTATCTTTCTCTGTTTCTTCCATATTCATCCACTCTTCCTCTATCTTCTAAACACTGAAAATGGCTGAAGCTTTAGTCACTATTGCTGCTGATGGTATACTGAACAAGGTGTTGTCGATTGCTGCCGGCGAACTTGCCATTGCTTGGGGTTACCAAGAAAAGCTGACCAGCCTTCACAGAACATTGGACCTGATTCGTGCCAAGTTGCGTGATGCGGAGAGACGAAAGGGAACAGATGCTGTGATGGTGTGGCTGAGGCAGCTAAAAGATGCAGTCGCCCAAGCTGATGATGTGTTGGATGAGGTTCATAATGAAATGTTGAGGCGTGATATAAAGAGACGAGATCGAATGGCAAGAAAGGTACCATCTCTTCCAAGCTTGAAAAAGCTTTCATTTCGAAGGGAGATGGGTCGTAAAATCGAAAACATCAATGAAATGTTGCGTAAGATCAATAGAGATGCAAACGATTTAGGACTACATAATGACCACCCTGTTGGCCGTGTTCCAGATCGTCTCTATCGGGAGACTATTCCACATCTACAAGTCAAAATTGTTGGAAGGGATGATGATGAACTACGTATCATAGATATTTTAACCCAATCAAGAAAAGAAGAAAAACTTACGATTATTCCCATAGTGGGAATGGGCGGGATTGGGAAGACCACTTTGGCTACGTCTGTCTACAATAATAAAAGAGTCGTGCAACATTTTGATGTGAGAACATGGTGTTGTGTGTCTGTTAAGGTTGACATCAATACACTTCTTGCAAAGATCTATGAATCTCTTGCTGGAAAGAAACCTACTTCGGACTCTAAGGTCAATTTAGTTAAAAGTCTTGAAGAGGAGCTGGCTTTAAAAAGATATATGCTCATCTTGGATGACGTTTGGGATGAAGAGAGGCCATATTGGGACGATTTTAGGAGTTGTATGCTAAGTGTAAACTCACAAAACGGAAGTGGCATCCTTGTCACCACACGAAAAGTTGAAATCGGAACTCGTGATATGCACATGGATTCATGTCGTTTAGAAGGTCTTTCCGATGATCATTGTTGGGACATCTTTACAGAAAGAGCATTTGTGGAAGGAAAATCACCATCTTCTGAAATAGAGAAGATAGGCCGCGAGATTGTAAAAAAGTGTGGTGGTTTACCATTGCTATTAAATGTAACAGGCAGTATGTTGGCAAATTACAATGACAGTGAGAAGTGGTTGTCAATAAAAAATAGCAAAGTTTGGGATCTAGAAGAAGATACAGATAGAATCCAAAAGAGCTTAGAACTGAGCTTTGATAATCTCCCGAGTTCTATTGCCAAGCAATGCTTTGCATATTGTTCCATCTTTGAGAAAGATAAGGTCATGAAAAAGAAAGAATTGATCCGACTTTGGATGGCTTTAGGGCTGCTTCAATGTGATGAGGCAAATAATAACGAGATGGAGGATGTTGGAAAGGATATTTTTCAAATTTTGGTTACGAATTCTTTGTTCCAAGATGTTAAAAGGAACCGGTATGGTCACATCACCCGTTGTAGAATGCATGATCTAGTGCATGATCTTTCGTTATCACTTTCCAAACATGAAAGCCTGTGTGTGAGGGGTGTGATGAATGATAATACTGATCGCATTCCTCAGGTGAAACATCTTGCTATTTTCCAAGAACAGAACGAGAACGATGAATTCAACGCCAAGGTTTCTATGTTCATTGAAAGGGGTACGGTGGCTACAAATTTGCATACATTGTTTCTCAATGGATTATATGGGAAGAAATTTTCACTTCAACGATTCAAGTGCATGCGAATCCTAAAACTCAATGGAGATAATATAGAGGAGTTAGACAACTCAATTGGAGCGTTGGTGCATCTCAGGTATCTTGATTTGTCATATACCCATATCCGTGTTCTTCCTGAATCTATTGGTAATTTGTACCACTTGCAAACTTTGAAGTTAGGACATTGCTATAATCTCCATAAGTTTCCAAACTCCATGAGAAATTTGATAAGCCTGCGATATTGCAAGTCTCATGTAAGCATTCCTGCCAATATCGCCGGGCAATTGACTTCTCTTCGAACACTCCCTTCCTTCAATGTGCTTAAAAAGAAGGGCCACCGAATTGAAGAGCTAGGTCGCTTGAAAAACCTTAGAGGAAATCTATGTATTTCCAATCTACAAAATGTTGGTAGCAAAGAGGATGCTGTCAAGGCAGATTTATCTGGAAAGAATAATTTATACGAGATTAAATTTTGCTGGAGTGGACATGATGATGGTGCCAACAGTAATGATAAGGATGTATTGGAAGGCTTGCAACCCCCTGCAGATCTGAAAACCTTGTTAATTTGTAACTTTATTGGTGATAATTTTCCAGAATGGGTAATGAACATGTCAACTGACATTGAAGGGAAACGGACGCCCCTTGACAAACTCGTGAAGATCGCATTATCTGACTGTAGTAGGTGTCTCTCTCTTCCAACACTTGAGAACCTACCACATCTTCGTCATCTTGACTTGAAGAATATGAACAACTTGACATTCTTAAGGAGTTCCTTAGGTGATGATGTTACTGGATCAACAAAGCCTTTGTCTCCATCATTGAGATCGCTCAGACTATTTCGTATGAAAAGACTGGAAAAGTGGATAGATGGAGCATCCAACAGCTCAAAAATGATATCACCTGTCCTCCAGAGTTTGCACATTATAGAATGCCCAAAGATTATTGTCTTAGATGAATGCCATCCCCATCCTCTTATTTCCTTGGATATACGGAGCTGCACAGGCCTGGTGTCCATTAAGAGCATACAAGGCCTCACATCTCTCGAATATTTACAAATCAAGAATTATCCCAGTCTTTTACGAATAACAAAATTTCCCAACCAGTGCCATTCTTTGAAGACTTTGCAAATTACCGATTGCAACAATCTGACTTCCCTGCCTCACGAAATATTTGATTCTTTTTCCTTCTTAAATGAGTTGACACTTGGCCCGTTCTCGAATGAGCTCGATTCTTTCCCAAGTCTCCAAGGCATCGAGAAATTACGAAACCACCTTCACTTGTTGGAATTGTATGGTTGGGATCACTGGGAGTCTATACCAGAAGAAATACAATACATCACCTCACTGACTCAGTTACACATAGATGGATTCGGAATACAGGAACTACCTATGTGGTTAGTGAACATGTCATCTATCCAACGTTTGATTTTTAATAGTTGCAAGAGGCTAAATAAAGAATCGGTTAGACGAGAGTGCCGCGGGAAGCAACTATTTTAATCTAACTGACTGTAATATGATGGTATCACTCATTCCTCCTCTCGCTCAATAACAAACTTTCTTCTCATTTTCTCCTCCCTTGCCATCTAATTGGACCGAGATATTTGTCTTGTTCAATTATAAGGGAAGTACAAAGGATATGTAAAAGTTCAACATTTTATAAATTTGATATTTACACTTTATACTATATATAGCATAACACTTCTCTCACTTATCACTTAAATCTACCAACTTTCATAATTCATCATCGGACCAATTCATTGCATCATGGATCTCGTTCATTGTAACTGATGTGTACTCAACAATTAATTTGCTGAACTGAAATAAAAGATGTCAAAATCCCTATGAATCTCAAATCACACATCCTTCTGTATGTTGATTCGCATAAACCATAAGTATAATGTTCCTTAGGATTATATACTTACCAATACTTTCAATATTTTTAATTTCAATGATGTTAAGTTTAATATCTTCTAAACACAAATGCCGGTTAAGATGTAATGTTTTAATCGGCTAAGGAATAAAGATTTAGTGGATGGTACTAGACTCACTACTACAAAACAGGGCATTAACAACGGCACAAACCGTCGCTGTTCTGTCGCTAATTGGTTTTACTGATGGCACTGCGACGGAATATTTTGTCGCTAACTTTTACGTCGTTATTTTTAGCAAGGGAATTTCTAACGGGTATATTAAATTACCGACAGATTTTGCCTTCGGTAGTTAGCAACGGAATATCATTTTGATATTAGTGATAGATCGCCGACGGTTAAAACAATAGTGATATTAGTAACGAATTACAGACGTATTACCAACGAATACATTTGTAACGGATCAACGACAGCTATTTTGTAACGCATTAACGACGAGAATATATCCCAACAGATTACCGACGGATTTTGTTTTACTCTCTAGACCATCGGTAAAATGCATTTTAAATACAATTAGACTTTCACAAAATCGAGAATTTTTTCTATATATAAAAGTAGAAAATCTAAAACAATATTCATGAAATCCAAATTTTAAAACCAATAAACATAAAAATAAAAAGTTCAAATACATATTCAACAAACATTCAACATAAATCCATAAATTTCAAATACATAATCCACAATAAAAACATAAAACTAAACAATTTCAAACCACAAACTTAAAGTACAACGCCTTAATACAAAAAAGAATATGAAAGTACAATGCTCGACTAGAAAGGATTAAAGAAACGAAAGTAGGATGCTATAATACACAAACCAATTGAAAGTACGGTGCCCATTTTTGCAGATAAAATGTTACATGCAGAAATTGCTTTGAGGGCTTAAACATTGTCGTAATCGTGGGGTCCTCCATCGTGACATTAAGGGATAAAATCTTTTAATTTTAGTTGTTACCTTGTGGTATCGACCCCGTGAGCTTTTACTTGGAGCCACTGATAATGGAGAAGGTGTTGATTTGTGGAGTGCTTGTTGCATTTTTGCAGAACTTTTTACTGGCAGGCCCATACAGCCGGGAAGAACAAAGGTAAAGGGTATTTTAGACATTTTATCAGATTTCAAATCATTTTTACTAAGACCATCTCCATCCCATTACACCATGTTTTGCACCAAAATGATTTTGGTGCAAGTGACGTTCAAAAAAAAATATTTGGTGTAAATAGTACACCATTTTTAACGTTTTATTGCATTTTCAAATTTTATGTTAGTTGTTGTGAGGCATAGAACTAACCTTAAGATTGATCATCTTGGGTGAATGCTTTTTCCTTTATTTTTGTGTAGCTTCGGTCAGCGCCTATAAGGTGTCAGCCTGATCTTTACTATTTCATTCTAAACTACTGTTTCAACAACCTACAAAACTTACATTGTACAATCATTACAAAACTCACATCCAAATAGTTTGGATTAGTTTTTGAAAATAACCTTAAACTTAAATTAGAAACAAATTAACACAAAAAACCACGATGTAATTTTTGTGAAACAAATTAACAAAACAAAAATCCAAATTGACATTAGATCTGAAACAAAATATGTCAAACGGTGATAGTTCCTACATCTTAACTTTGGCACTCCAATTTCTATCTCTAGATTTGATCTTCAATTGTTGAGAAATTAAAATATATATAATTTTGTGAGCCTGCCTGTACACCACAGACCTAATAACACATTGACATACATACACTACATTAGCATCAACAATCCAGTACAAGTGAGAGTCTTGACCAACAAGACATAGTGTCAAGAAAACATCATAAAGAAAACGAAAACAATGGAATGGAAAAAGGTGAGATGGAGAATGTTAATTACCGATTCGCCCATGAAATCAATCACTTACATGCACTCGTCAACAGGAACAAAATCACGTTGTGTTTCTACCTTGACTTATAACAAAAGAAACCAAATAATAATCTTTAATCTTTGATATTTAATCATAGGATTTAAGATTTATATGTTCACATACATTTTCCAAAGCAAGCCCATTTGTGAATGGTGCCCTTCCAGTTGTAATGAGAGCAGCATCTACCAGTAGAAAATACCAAACCATAAAAATAAGATACATATTGTTAGATACATATGATGGAATTATTTTGAGTCAAACATGGTCAAACCGACCTCCAATGTCTGTTTTGGTTCCTTTGTTTTAGCATCAATAAGCTCAATTCTTACAGGTTTACCACCTTTTGCTGGTGTGATCTGTCAATACAAAAAGATCAGTGATTATAAAATTGAACTTTCACCCCCCCCCCCCCCCCCAACCCAAAAAAAAGGGCTAAAAGTTTATGAACCTTGGTTGCAAATACAAAGGGGTCCTGGTCTGTGTTTAAGAGATGCAAAGGGGTTTATGAAGTGGTTGACCGAGGTCTTATTTAGCAATTCGTCCGATTCAAATTAGGTCTTTGCTCCCTGAGACTTTCACCTCCACCATTGTTAGGAGACTGCATAAGATAATAGACAATTGCTTGAATTTAGTAACTGTTTCTCTTACTAATTCAAACAGCCTTGTTGAAATCACCAACTAGTTTAGTTGCAATCATTTTAGAACAATCAACTAATGGTAATTAACGAAGTAACAGCTAACAATTAACAATTTGAGTTTTCAACAAGTTTTCATGATAAATTTTGATTTTCAGTTCGATTTATTCAACAACAAATAAAACCTAGATAATAAAGGTTGGATGCAGAGTACACAGAACCTAAATGCTAAATCGATTACTTTGAAATTGTTGCTGATATAAACCGAAAACCAGCAATTAACATGATGAACACATAGGAGTATAAAATAATTTACCTAGAAACACCATAAAGCATAGCAGATTGAGACTACGATACACCGTGAATGACTCGACGGCGACAGCAGAGAAATTGATAGTTTGCGGGTGCAAGAGTTTCAGAGTCAGCGCGAGGGACGGTGGTCTATCGTAACATGATGAGCCGCTGACTGTTGAGGCCTTGACGGTGAAAGAAGTTACGGGAGAGTGCGAGAACGCCGTGAGGGTGTCGAGGAGTGTTGCAGAGAGTACAGGGAGCGGTGATGTACGGTTTATGGGTTGCCGGGTTGCCGGAGAGAGTCCAAAGAGGGTATTCAATTCTCTTTATTAGGTTTTCAAGTATCCTGTCGTATAATAGCCCGGCCCAAAAGCATGCTTTGGATGGGCTGGTCAGCACTCAATGACTCAGCGTTCTCCAATATTTACATTGCTTCTTATATCATTTACTAGTCTATAGACCCGTGTACGGTTGAGAATTAAATAAAATTTTATATTAAAGAATCTATTTATTTTATATAATTAGTAAGAAAAATATTTTATTGAATCATAAAATTTGATATGTATTGAAATATGACATAAACAATGATGACAAATAATATGAAGATCTACATGTTTACAAACTGAAAAAGATAAACAAATTCCAGAATTGTTCAATGGGTTTGTCTCTTAATTTATAAAATATTGATATAAAAAACAAATAAAATTCAACATAAATTTTGAAAGACTTCTTTAACTTTAATCCTTCTCGATTCTTGACTCTAGATAATGCGATATATAATTGACTATGTGTGAAAACTGGTTTTTTAAGAAATAACCCAACCTTTGACAATGATTGGCATTGACTTTTGTTTATCGTGATAGCAAAACAAACGGCCAGTGGAAATTGTCTTCTTTTGAATTTGAAGGGAATTTTTTTGTCAGAAGGCGTCAAAAACAATTTAGAAATAAAAGTCCGATGGCCAATATTATTTCAAGTTATGACAATTGTTTCAATGACACGATTACCCAATGAATGCACCTAAAGCCTAGTTTCACTGCAACACAACCACTACCATCTGATTTTTCCATTAAGAGTTATATAATCATTGTATTGGTAGGCTTGTTTACCCCATAAGTTAATAAAGTAACTGGTAATTGAGTCCCTCTGAGAAAATTATAATAAAAAGTTAAAATAAATAAATAAAATAGTAAAGTTGATATATAAATTTAAGAAAGAGATATAAACTGCAAATCTTCAACGTCGAATTTGATCTAATGTTTTTCTCTATTTGGAGCATCTGTGTAGAGTTTGTAAGTTCTTAAGACCTTTTCAATGACATATACACAAAACATGAAAATAAGTTGTTACAATAAATTACTACAAATGAAAATAAATAAAATAGTATTAATTAATAGAATAATTCGAACTAACCAACCGAGGTAGTAACCGGAAAATTTCTAGACAATATCGACTTTAAATCCACAAATGCAAATCCAATTTTAGAACCTTGAAAATTGTTACATTCGCTGACTTAGGTTTTAGGGAAGAATGAAAAAATATTTTTTCTTGGCAATAAGACAACTTTGATCGATTAGCAGCAAAAGAAGGTGATTTAACGTAATAAGAACGTCATTTTTGAAGTATTTTTTCAAACTTGTAAAAATATTGCTTTGCGACGATCCTTGAATTTTGGTTCCCTAATTAAATTAAAAAATTATAACCAATGTTAGAACAATTTTTTTTCGATATGTACAAATATATATTAAAAATACTAACTAAAAGAATAAGTTAAGAATTTACATCTTCATCAATAAAAATCATATGGATGGAAAGCACATCATTCACGGTTGAATATGACGAATGTTTCCAAAACCGTAAGATATGAAGCTTAAAAATAACATCTTCGTTTATCGGGTTGATTTTTTTTTATGGTAATTAGTTTTTTAGCTGCCATTGGTCTACAAATGGATAAATAAAAAAACAAACAACCATTTAATATAGTTAAAAAATAGTGAACGAATAAATATTTTATTTTCCTCCATCATGCATGTAAAAATAAGCATAGAAACACAATGAATCGATATGTTTGTCGGTGGAAATGTTTTATACTTTATAGTCAACTATAATTGCACATGAATATCAACAAATAACTATAATTTTGTATAAGAAAATAAAAAAAACAAAAAGATATTTATTAAATTTATTTTATATTTAATCAGGGAACATATCCATACGGCCCATTTGCAATGCCTTCTCCAAATGGTGTTACCGAGGCTTCCGTAAGTTGCCTAAATTAATACAATTTATGGATTTCTATTTTCTATGGTGAAAAATTAACAAAAAGATAGAATTTTTTATTAATTAAAATGTAAAATTTGTGTAGGGGAATAATACCTAGCGAAATACGGAAGTTGAAGGTATGTCACCAGAGGAGGTATTTGTCGTGCCTTTGCTGTCTAAAAACCTCTGATTTCTGAGCGACCACCCTCTCAAACACCATTCGTAAACATCAACCCTAATCGGGTCTCACTCTCAATTTCTGTGACCGAGGGTATTGAATCGAACAACGCTGAAGGTATTGAGGCAGTCACCGTTAACGTACGGTGTTCGAACGGCACGAAGTTCTCCGTTCAGGTATTGAATCGAACGACGCTGAAGGTGTTGATTCGTTCAAGTCTGTTCTTGCACAGAACTGCGACATCCCCGCGTAACAGCAGCGATTGATTTATAAAGATCGCATCCAAATATTAGGTGTTATTTTTGGGTGTATATCGTAATTGTCACCTTTGGAGTTGACGTTAGTCTGTTTGACCTCAAAAACTTACGTTGTGTATTGCCATTTTACCAGGTGTATGATGTGTCTTCGTATCTGGAAGATCATTTCAGGTGGAGATGATGTCCTCCTCGAGGTTACCGGTAATTCCTTGTTCTTCCTCTATTTAATGAATTAGCAAAAAAAAACTATCATTTTAGGTCCCCAATTTAAGCTTTTTGATAGGCTAGGAATCTGTAACTTTAGGCTGCTAATTAGCATGTATGCTGAGTATATAATGAGCACTTTTTTGAAAAAGAATACATTTTTTCCCAAAAAGTCTATAAATGTGTTGAGCATGCTCCAATCACTTATGGAATGGAATCAGGAATGAAAAAAACATGTTTGTTACGATGGAATCAGGAATGAAATGAAAAAAGCCTAATGGACCATGCCTGTAGGAATCTGTAGGGATGTGAATCCTTCTATTTTGTTAATTTTTATTCCTTACTCAAAGGTGCTTTTATAATTCCATTCCATGATGTAATGAAAAGTCGCAACATAATGCATTCTTATTTATGTAATTTTTTAATGACACATTCTTTTTAAATGTTGTAGAATTCTAATTATATTAAAATTTTTAAATAATGAAAAACTATTTATTTTCTGGGAACTTGTTTGGGATTTAGTGAGCTTCCATCATGGTTAATTTTCTATATTTATAAATAGAAGTTTGTTAACTGTTATTGAAGTAATGTATATAAGCTAGTTATAATAGAATATTATTCTTAAGTGTCAACCAAAATGATCAACTCATTTCAATACCTTGCTTTTTCCATTACCATTAACATATACATTCCATTTTGTTATTCCATTCCGTCTAGTATTTTGTGTGATGAATCAAGGAATGAATAGAATGGTTCATTCCAAGGAACGATCACTGCAACTCTCAGCACTAATGGAATTAACCCTAAAAGGTAGAATGGTTTAAGAATTTATACTTTTATTATGTGTCTATAGGAATTAGTGGTTGTTTATAAGAATTAGTTTTCTTAATCTTTTGGAAATAAGTTATATGTTACTGATATTGGATTTTTCAGTGCTGAGAGTTGAAGTGATAGTTCAAGTGAAGGAAGTGATGGGAATTTTGAAAATGTAGGTATCATTGTATATTACTTTTATTTAATATAACCACCACTTTTGGGGTGTAATTTAGTTTTTTTATTACCTGTAATAGCAACCAACTTACATGGGATTGCCATTAAAGAAAAAATGAGAAATACAGGCTGCTATTGTTGATTATTTAATTATAAAAGAATGTTATAAACAATAAAAAAACAAACTAAAAACTATTTAAAAAGGGAATAAAAAGACAAAAATTAATACATATGCACGCACACACACACACACTATGCAGTTCCACCAATAAGAACGACAAAAAATGAACTAAAACCTAATTAAAAAGCGAACAAAAATAAAAAATAAATAAAAATCTTTTGCAGTTTTGGTCCAGGATTGATCTGAGAAAGACTTGGATCAAAGTACCATGCTAAAATGGAAAAATAACTATAGTACATTGCTTAAATAACAAATAAAGATTAAATGACAAAAACGGAAAAAATGTCAAAAAAGGAAATTTTTTGTAGATTTGGTCCGTGTATGGTTCGAACTCAGAAACACACACAAAATATGTGTGTGTGTGTTTTGCAGTCCACCAAAAAAAATAATTTTTTTTTTGTTAAATATCAAATATGAAAGTAGGTTGTCATTAAAGGAAAATAAAACAGAAAAAAATTAAAAAAAAGTAACTTTCTGCAGGTTTCGTCCATGTAGTTAATTTTTACAATCCATCTGTACACGGGACCAAAAAAAAGAAATAAATAAAGATTAAATAAAAAAAACATAAAAAATGACTAAAAGGTAACTTATTGGGATTTGGTCCGTGTTTTTATGGTTCGAACTCAGAAGCACACACAAAACATGTGTGTGTGTGTGTGTTGCAAACCACCAAAAAAATATAAAAATAAATGTTAAATGACAAAAACGCAAAACAATTTGACAAAACAAACAATTTTTTGCAGATTTGGTCTGTGTATGGTTCAAACTCAGAAACACACACAAAAACATGTGAGTGTGTGTTTTGCAGTCCATAAAAAAAAGAAAAAAAAATTCGTTAAATACCAAATATGAAAGTTGGCTGCCATTAACAGAAAATAGAACTGAATTTTTTTTTTAAAAAAGTAACATTCTGCAGGTTTGGTCCGTGTATCGTTCGAACCCAGAAACACACACACACAAGGAGTGTGTGTGTTGCAGTCCAACAAAATAATGAAAAAAAAATTAAGTACTAAATAAAATACAATGGTAAAACAGCAGTAGTGTACATAAACAAAAAGTAGGATTGAAACAATACCTTCAATTTCTTGTGCAGGTGGAGGAAAACCAATGGTAGAACAGGAGATGTGGATTACGGAATTCAGAGATGCACAGAAGAAGACTAATCTCGGATGAATATAAAGAAATATTAAAGCGTGAGTTATAGATGAGCTTTCAAATGGAAAGGATTTGACCAATATATTTGCCTATATTTAGGGACTATTTTACTTTCAAATTAGTTTAAATTCAAATGCTGATTTCTCGATATTGATTTAGGTTGTTATTATCGGAAATTTTATGGAGCATAAAATGATAAGATTGATATAATTTACTGATTTTATGGAGCATAAAAGGATAAGATTGATATAATTTATTGATTTTGCAGGAAAATCGGGTTGAAGGCTAACTGATGGGAATAAAACATTAGGCGGGAAAAAAAATCTGCAAACATTTGTAGAGTGACACGTGTAAAAACAGCATGTTAGAATGGTGCCATGTGGCATCTTCGCTTTGTTTTATTAGAAGAGGAAGAAGTCATCAGTATTTACGTCGCATAATATATTAGTTTTGGTTATAATAAAACTAAACACCACCGCTTTCAAGGGTTTCTTGATTATTAGTTTTGGTTTTATTTTCAGATTATTGTTTTACTTTGGTAAAATTATGATTTTGAAAATAGATAACATTTACACCAACAGATTACTCACGGATTCTAAACTCATTACATTCCATTGGTAAACCGTAGGCAATATGGTGACGGATTTTCAACGGATAATCACCAACGGGCTACCGACAAATTATGATTTTGTTGAATGTCGTTGGTAAACTGTCGGTAATATTATAACGGATTACCGACGGGCCGTGGGTAAAATTATGATCACAAAAATAGATAAGATTTTCACCAACGAATTACCGACGAATTCTAAATTTTGCTGAATTCTGTTGATAAACCATCAGTAATATGGTAACGGATTTCCAACGACCATCTTTTGTCGATAAACCGTTGAAAAGGTGTTAAAATCTTGCAAGTTAGGTTTTCCCGATACGTCAGAAATCCATTGGTAAGTTGTCGCTATTTGCAATGGATTTTTTCCGTCGCTGAAATTTTGTTGCTAATATCCCTATTTTCTAGTAGTGAAAGATAGTTACCTTCCTTGAAGTAGATTTGCAACACAAAATCCACCTACGAGATCAAGCATGGAAACATCTTTTGGTGGAATATGTTGACTAGGGCGATTGTCCTAATACCACAATAAACATCATATAAACAAACACGATGATATTACAACAATAATGTATGTATCCATATATGTCAATGTATTCTAATAGAAATTTGTTAATGTATTCTAATAGGGTGAAATAACATGGCTAAGGCTAAGTTCTAATTACGATTTTCTTCATGTAGACATTTCAACAAGCACATTACAGACATTAGTGTTTCTTTAAAAAGTCACCAAACCCATGAAGTTAGTGCCTATGCACGGATGCTAAAGTAGCATCTCTTTTCAAATTGAATGTATTATCAGGGACGAGAAGTCATGCAAAGAGATAGGGGCATTAATCGAAACCTGCAAAGGGGCTTGATTTTATGAAATTATGGCTGAGATATGATAAGGACAACGAAACAGGTGCTACTACTACTAAATATTCTCTGATATAGGAGGGGAGCATATTCGATCTCAGTGGTTGTGTCATTTAGGGTTTGGAGAAAAGGATAATGAGAGAGATGAGTGATAAATGCCATCATATTTCAGATGTACCGATGTAGACGGGAAGGAGATACCGGAGTGATTTACCGAGATTTAGGTGATCAAGTACCAACTTAACAAATTGAATGGGGTTTGTTCCTCACTAGCACATGTGGAGTGGGGTTCGTTCCTCACTAGCACATGTGATAGTCTGGTGTTATGAAATCTTCGAAGCTCATGAAAAGATTAAACCTAGATCAAAGGAGTATCATTTCATTGGATATCCCAAATACCTTTTTGGATACCTATTTTACATGCCTTTTGAGAACAAAGTGTTTGTGACTCAAAGAAGAGTCTTTCTTGAAAGAAAGAGCTCATATCCAAAGAAGAAAGTGGGAGTAAGATTGATCTTGAAGATATTCAAGAGTCAACCAATGAATAGCCTCTAGTTAACACTTATCACTCAACCGAAGGATGAGATTCCTGTTGAGAAAACTAACATATCTACACCTCCTCTTTACAGTTCTAGTAGAGTCAGTCACTCTCCTGAGTTTTTTGGTTTCATATTACTGAAAGTGACACACTGATTAATGGTAAAACACTGGTTGGTAAGGATGAGTTATACAACTATATGGAAGCAATAGTGAACCCAGTGGCTGCCAAATATAAGAGGACATGGAATTATAGCATTTTTAAGTTTTCATGTTGATAAGTCCTATGTTTATGTTATGTTAATGCTAGTGGGAGAATTATAGCATTCCTAAGTGTTCATGTTGATGACATACTACTTATAGGAAACGAATTCTCATTGTTACAAAGTGTAATGACTTGGCTTGGAAATGTTTCGGTATAAAGAACCTAGGAGATGCAACATACATACGTGGTATGAGAATATATAGAGGTAGATGAAAACGTCTAATAGGACTTAGCTAAAGTAGATGCTTGAGTATGATCTTTAAGAGATTGAAGATGCATGACTCTTAGTAAAAGGTTTCTACCCATGGCATAAATTGATTAATCAATGTTCAAGTGTTATACGATCGATCAAGAGTGTCATGACATGTACTTATCCTGATAACTTGTATGCTTTAAGCATAGTAAGTCGGTTTCGGGACAACCTTTGCAAAAGTTATCAAAGAAGATGGTTAAAGACATTATTGAGAGTATGAAAAAACAAAGAGTTGTGTTTAGTAGAGAAAAGGTGGTAACTTGGAAAAGTTCCATGCTAGAATCAGTGGCTAACTACTAACATATATCAGCTAGTGATGCTTTAAGAGTGACTACATGGTAAAAGGATTTCGTTGGTAATATTGGTGTTGTCCTCAACATCATGAACTCCTTGAAATCTTTTGAGGCACCGAAGTTGCAGTCGCCTTGACTAAAGAACCCAAGAACCTTGGGAAGTCGAAGTATATGCTCAAGGAGTACCACTATATTTCATAGTCGAGTTAAGGAAGGAAATATCATAGTAAGTAAGGTATCATCGGAAGAGAATCTGATTGATTGTCCCATGAGAAAGTTGACAGTGACCAAATGAAGGTCATATTGGGTCCATAAGTGTTAGATTTGTGAGCAATGAGACATAAAAATATTTTAGTTAATAGTTTGATAATTTGAAACATTTAAGCAGTATAAAATTGTATCTGATTTGGTGATTATTTGGTGGAGACTAAATAATGAGCTGGATTGCTACCATTTACACTAATTTAATATTGTGTTACGTTTTGCATGTTTAGAATCCGCTTCCCGAGTATTAATCTCAAACTTCCACAGTCGGTCATACTCTTGGAAGCAAGTAGTTATTTAAGACTGTCATTGAGTGTTAGTAGATTGTCTATAGTGATTAGACATACCATGGATATTGCGACTAACACTCATGAGAACTTGATAGAAATTGAAGTATTGAAACAACCCGCATTTAAATATTACTTCATGGATTAAGTCAAAAGTAATTCTAAGATGAGAAAATATCTTATTCTTCAAAGTGTAATACATGAGCTTTTTTCTTTCCAAGTATGTTATGCATTGGTCTACTTAAACACTGTCTGTAACTGGCAGTTATAGAGGGTATGTCCATGTATGACATGATGAGTAGACGAAAACTATGTAGTCAAGGTTTATCTATTCCTTCTGCCCTAACAAGGAGAACTGGTATCTGTGGGCCCCTCAATGATTTGATGTTGACATTGAAATGCTCGGACCGAGCTCTTACTAAATTGATGTGTTTAATTGAGTAGTATGTCATGGTCATCATAAATCACTATCGGGAAACAAAATTTTGAACATTTGTATCCATGTCTCTGGTTCATAATGATATTTTGTAAAACGGAGGAATAATTGATCATTTATCTAAGGGTTGTCTCATGACTTCGACCAGAGTTCGACAGTTGCCTTGGATGGCATACTCTCTGCTGATTATTTGAAAGTATCAGGTCACTCAAAGTTGATGCCTTGTCCAAGTAGGAGACTGTTGGAAATAGTGTCCAAGGTCATTTACTGCTGGTGATATTTGAAAGTATCATACCACTCAAAGTTGATTATTTTGGGTTTCCTTCACAACCCAGTAAAACCAAACAGTGACAGAAATTAAGTGGGAATAATTAGTTTATTAAATTATGTTGAAATAAATTAAGTAGAAACTAATTTGGTGATTAATTGATAAATTACTATGGAAATAATTTAACGGAATTAATTACAGGGACTGAATGGTGATTAATTAAGGTGTTTAATTAATGGAAACAAGTCAATGGGTTGAAGTGTAAGCAGGTTCCTTAAGTTTTAAACCCTAAGAGCCCTCCAATATAAATAGAGGCTTAGGGGTCAAACCCTAAGCATCCCTTGGCCTCCTTGTGTGCCGCCACCCTCCTCACTCTCCCATTCTTCTCCATTTGTCGAAATTCCAAAACCCTTTTAAGGGTTTTTAAACATTGTTCTTCAGCCTAGAGGAAGTTCTGTCAGTCCGCTTTTCTGGTGATCTTGGGTGTGAATCATTAGAGAGATTCTGGTTTGGATCCTTACATTCAAACAAAGGTGTGAATTTCATAATTCATCTTGTTAGTTGATGCAATTGCTATGAACTTATGATCCTAGATTATGAACATGATGATTCTTGTTTTGATAATTTGCTTGAACATATGATTTGATCTTGTTAAGTCTTCCGCTGCATGAATGTTTTTATTATTATGATCAAATCTCAACAAAATCTTGAAGCGAATTAGGGGAGATCGATCATCCGTGATTGGGGGAAACTGAAGTTATGATTTAAGCCTACATAACCGTAACTCAATGTACGGTTTTACCTTTTTGTGAATTTTATGTTCAGTAAAACCTAAACTTTGCAATATATATATATATATATATATATATATATATATATATATATATATATATATATATATATATATATATATATATATATATATATATATATATATATATATATATATAGGGAAGGTTCAAATGAGAACCACTAAAAGGTTGGAAACCGTGAAACCACTAATTCATAGTTTAATAACATTGTATTTTTTATTTTAAACAATTGTTTTTTATCAAAATAAAATTACCAAACACATAAATATATATAATTATCCTTCCTTTACTATTACATTTCAATATTGATATGTTTTAAAGATACGTTATAATATTCACAGTTTAATAACTAAAAATTTTATTATATTGTGAATAGTATAAAACGTATTAAAAATAAGAAAATTTATTAAGTTTGATCTATTTTCACATAATAAACAAGTGTGAAAAAACATAAATACGAAAAAAAAACATGATTCTTAATGTGTGAATATCAGTTCTCACGGTTCTTAACCTTTTAGTGGTTCTTATTTGAACCATTTCCTATATATATAGATATATATATATATATATATATATATATACGGCTAGGTTATAATAAGAATGACAATTATTGTGTTACCTTGTAACCAAATCCTGGCCATCAGATTTCATTCTCGTAAGAATGAAAAAACTGAAAATTTTTCATTCTTAAAAAAATGAACTAAATTTTGTACATCAAAACAACAAGAATGTAATGAATTGTTTCAATTATGACAAATATACTAAAAACTTACATCACAACAATAAGAATCTACAAAAATTGTAACAATTCTGTAAAGAATGAAAATATTTTACATAAAACAACAATATTCTAAATGAATAGATAAGTCATTCTTAAAATAATGTGTTTTAAATGAGTGGTCCATATTAAGTTTCAAGGTTACACAATATTTGATCCTGGCGATATATATATATATATATATATATATATATATATATATATATATATATATATATATATATATATATATATATATATATATATATATATATATATATATATATATATATATATATATATAGGTTTTATTGAGAACTCAAATATTCATGATATATTGAGAACTCATTCTGATTGGTTAGATCATAAAAGGACATGATAGTCATTTACCAAAAATCTCATTTAATTCTATTTTTTTTTATTTTTGGCAACAAAATAACCATTCCTAAAATCAAGCCTATTAGATTTGAATTTTCAAAATTAAAAAAAAAAAAAATCAAATTTTCGTTTTTTTAAAATCAGATTTTTTTGGAATTTGGAAAAAAATAAAATTTTATTTTTTTTAATTAGATTTTTGGAATTTAAAAGACATAATTTTTTTATTTGCATATGCATATATACATGTTCGCAAGTTTTTTTAATAGAATGCATATATGCATAATAAAATTTTTGAGTAGTGCATTTTTTTAGTAGAATGCATAAATTATATTAAAACTTTTACATTACAATTTTCAGGGATGCATACATGCACATTGTAACGCACCAATTTTCAATCAAAAATTTTCTTTAAAAATATAAGTAAAAACATAGATAATCTTATTAACATGCTTAAGCGGTGTTCATCAAAACTATTATCAGAGTGTATACGTCCCATAATTATATAAATCTTATTTAATAATATAACTGCAAATCATAAATGTGCGATGCGCCGCCGTCACGCCGAGCTCACCCCTTTATCAACTGAAGTACCTGAAAATGTTTTAAAATCAACGGGTAAGCATAAAGCTTAGTGAGTTCCGCAAATTACCATACATGCCCACAAATTAAACAACCCGTCCTCGGAAACGACCCGACCCTACCCGCCATACAACAGCTACGGGCGTCCATCTTACAACAGCTATGGACACGGGAAGGTTCTACCCATCATACAACAGCTATGGTTCCCGGTTATGGCCCAGCCCATCATACAACAGCTATGGGACAAGGCAATAGTCCAACTCGCCATACAACAGCTACGAGGGGACACGCATCAGTACTGAGCCAAACAACAAATAACCACAGATATAGAGCAAATCATATAACTGTAAATAACACACAAGATGCCTAACATGCAACATCATATAGTAAGGTGAGGATACTCACCTGGATCACAACCGTCCGGATAATCGTTAATATCCCAAACTAGGCTCGTCCGATCACCTAAATCCCACATACACAACATATTAATCACTGACCGAACTCTTATAGACTGGACTAAAGGTTAGACCCAACATTTGGTCGAAAATAAGCTTTTGGGTCAAACAGCCGCTCGCCGCGGCGCGACTTTCCTCTTACGCGTCGCGGACTATCATTACACTTACGGGGTTTTACTCGAACCCGCGTCGCCGACATAGCCTGTCCGCGTCGCGGACTCGCAATAGTCCGAAATCCTCTTTTTGCTCTTAACCAGAACAGTCATCGGTTAGGGTTCCACTCTACACCCTTCCTGGGATCAGAAACTACCCTATGGTCACTCTCTTATGGACATGCAAGTCCATGCATGTCCATGGTTCAAAACCCTAAGTATTACAAGCCATCTAAGATCACTATCCAAGGGATAACACTACATGACGGGATGAAATGAAATATCAGAAGGTAGATCCTTTTACCTTGCTTCTGGAAAACGGAGGAATGCACCCGATTGACTACAAGCCTTTTCCTACGTTGTATCTCTTCCTCCAAAACTTCAAAGCCTCGGAACCAAAGAGCCTCTGCTGAAACCAGTCGACTCCACTCCAGAGAACTTCCAAAAAACACGAACCCTAGGGCTGGGACCCTTTATATAGGCGTTTAAATCTGAATTAGGGTTTTTCACATTAGAGGCGCACCGCGCCGCAGGTTCTTTCGAACCGCGACGCGCGTACAAATCCTACGCGATTCTAGATTCTTCCTAAAGCCGCGCCGCAGATTCTTCCGGGCCGCGACTCGGCGGACCGGGTCTTACAATTCTCCCCCACTTGAATGGATTTCGTCCCCGAAATCTGTGCCTGAAAACAACTTGGGGTAATACCTCCACATTTTCTTCCTCGGGTTCCTAAGTCCATTCAGACCCCTTACGATGCTGCCACTGCACCTTAACTACCTTATCGTCTTATTTCATAAAGTCTTTGTTTCCTTTCTTTGATAGCAACCGGTCGCTCCACATAATTCAAGCGTTCGTCAATTTGGATACCCTCCAAGGGCACAATTGAAATTTCATTGGCAACACACTTCCTGAATCGGAAAACGTGGAACGTGTCGTGAATCTAGCCAAGCTGCTCGGGCAGCTTCACCAGGTAGGCTACCTTACCTACTCGCATGATGATTCGATTTGGTCCAATGTACCTAGAGCCATGCTTTCCTCGATTCCTTATAACCCCCTCCCAAGGCGACACCTTAAGAAAAACAAAACTTCCAACCTGGAACACGAGATCGGACCATCGTCTCGCAATTTCTCTCCCAATTGCATGCTACAGAATGCGTCGCATTGCACAGCCTCAACTAAGAAATCTAGAAGTTACTACAAGCCTGCTTGAGCCATAGATTCTATCTACTACACTAACAACGATCCGGTATACCCGGGGTCCAACTTTCCAGTACATCGGTACCTTAACGACAAAACTCCGACCGATAAACTCAGGTCCTATCACTGCATATTATCATGATTCTTCTTCCGGCTCAAATCAGTCTACAATCTCTTCCTGAACACATAGAAATCCTGACACCCTCTCCCGATCGATACACAATCTCACCAAAACGTTTCCTTAAAACCTCGCTCCGACCCCTCCTAACTTCGCTCAACCTTTCCTGCCTGGGAAGGATTCTCGGCTCGCGATACTTTCATTCCTTGAAACTATTGACTAGCGCTCCTGAGATGAGCTGTCACATATGACACATTCCTTATTTCGAAAACGTTTGTCCTACATGCATAACTCTTGCTGAAGCCTGAAGTAGATTCCCGATCTCTAAATAATTTCTCTGCGTTAATCCTTCTGAGTATCAGTCCATGCAAGCAGAACCCCTGGTGTCCAAAGTCACCATAGCTTGTGCAATCTTGCAGTCGAACCAACAGGTCGCGTTGTCTCCTTAGTCCGCCGTCCCAACTTCCATGCTCTGCCCCTTTTTATACCAAACTTGACTGTCTCGCTCCTACTGCCATCCAGGTCCTGAGTTGAAACGAAATACAATCGTCCAACGTTCTCCGTGCCTTAATGGAAATAATCAAAACTCCCATGGAAGTGACCACGCATCCCTAGCATGGCCAAGATCCTTGCCTCTTCGCAATGCATACAACCTCCAACCGCTTCCTTGAATTTGCAGAATTCCCTTTACTCAAAGTTATTCCAAACACCTTTACCCTAAGGTGAAAAGCTACTCGATGCACCAATAACCACTTGCTAGCTCTAGCACGCAATGAAACTCCCATCTTCCTCCTCCAAGCTACAACTTTCCTTTTTCAAGGCCTTAGCCCCTGCCGGCGAGCTCCCTGCCTTGTTAGATCGCGGGTATCCATCCCCATGCCGTCTCCTTCATTGCCATGAGACTTCCATTCTCAATGGTCGGTTATGTCACACTAGAAACCCGTCTTCCCCTTTTACTTCAACCCTTCTACTTATAGTGAACCGTCCAAGAAGCCCTCTTCTATGGGTCTTTGCCTCAAACGTCACTACACACACTCTTCACCATACATTGTACGTAGTTTCCAACTACTCTAACTTCAGCTGGGTAGCAGGAGTCAAAGTCCATCAGCTTCAGCAGCTGGACGGGCCCTTCTTGCTCTTCGAGTGACACAAGTCGACATAATGTCGGCACTTAAATCAGTCTGGATTCTAGTCCATTCCCTAAAGGAGTACCTAGTAATCCTCTGGAACCTATCTGTAGATTCCCAGGTCGCAGTTTCCAACAAGCTGCCAATCCCTTCTCTCTCTATCATAATAACCCAAGCTAACGCTTGATAATTCGTAATGCAAGTACTCCCATATTCCAGTAGTAGCTGAGCTATACACGCATTAAGCTTCATTTATTCTCTTAGAACACCAACTACTTAAAACTTTTATAGAGAAAACATTATTTCTTTAACGAAAAGCACTCAGTCCTAAGTTTGAGTTTGGATTCCCAATTCAGTTCATCCAAATCCCTCAAACCAAGGCTCTGATACCAATTTGTAACGCCCCAATTTTCAATCAAAAATTTTCTTTAAAAATATAAGTAAAAACATAGATAATCTTATTAACATGCTTAAGCGGTGTTCATCAAAACTATTATCAGAGTGTATACGTCCCATAATTATATAAATCTTATTTAATAATATAACTGCAAATCATAAATGTGCGATGCGCCGCCGTCACGCCGAGCTCACCCCTTTATCAACTGAAGTACCTGAAAATGTTTTAAAATCAACGGGTAAGCATAAAGCTTAGTGAGTTCCGCAAATTACCATACATGCCCACACATTAAACAACCCGTCCTCGGAAACGACCCGACCCTACCCGCCATACAACAGCTACGGGCGTCCATCATACAACAGCTATGGACACGGGAAGGTTCTACCCATCATACAACAGCTATGGGTTCCCGGTTATGGCCCAGCCCATCATACAACAGCTATGGGACAAGGCAATAGTCCAACTCGCCATACAACAGCTACGAGGGGACACGCATCAGTACTGAGCCTAACAACAAATAACCACAGATATAGAGCAAATCATATAACTGTAAATAACACACAAGATGCCTAACATGAAACATCATATAGTAAGGTGAGGATACTCACCTGGATCACAACCGTCCGGATAATCGCTAATATCCCAAACTAGGCTCGTCCGATCACCTAAATCCCACATACACAACATATTAATCACTGACCGAACTCTTATAGACTGGACTAAAGGTTAGACCCAACATTTGGTGGAAAATAAGCTTTTGGGTCAAACAGCCGCTCGCCGCGGCGCGACCTTCCTCTTACGCGTCGCGGACTATCATTACACTTACGGGGTTTTACTCGAACCCGCGTCGCCGACATAGCCTGTCCGCGTCGCGGACTCGCAATAGTCCGAAATCCTCTTTTTGCTCTTAACCAGAACAGTCATCGGTTACGGTTCCACTCTACACCTTTCCTAGGATCAGAAACTACCCTAAGGTCACTCTCTTATGGACATGCAAGTCCATGCATGTCCATGGTTCAAAACCCTAAGTATTACAAGCCATCTAAGATCACTATCCAAGGGATAACACTACATGACGGGATGAAATGAAATATCAGAAGGTAGATCCTTTTACCTTGCTTCTGGAAAACGGAGGAATGCACCCGATTTACTACAAGCCTTTTCCTACGTTGTATCTCTTCCTCCAAAACTTCAAAGCCTCGGAACCAAAGAGCCTCTGCTGAAACCAGTCGACTCCACTCCAGAGAACTTCCAAAAAACACGAACCCTAGGGCTGGGACCCTTCCTAAAGTCGTGCCGTGGATTCTTCCGGGCCGCGACTCGGCGGACCGGGTCTTACACATATTTAATAACATTTCGTAAAAAACACACAAAAAATATTCGTATTTCATAATATTCGGATATAATACTACCAATTTATTAGAAACAATAATATAAAACTGTTTTGAACATTACATACAAAAAATATACAAAATACAACGATAATTCATGATATCTTCATTTTTCAGTTTTCACTGCAATTTGCTAGATAAATTCTTCAAAATCTACGAGAACGTTAATAAAAGTTGATATAAATATATATTCAAAAACATTAAAATAAATACATACATGCATATACACATATGAACAAATGCACATCTATTTATGTATATATATGCAAAATATGCATACATGTGTACATGAACAAATTGATATACATATGCATATGTGCACATACGTTTAATACACATATGCATATATGTTTTTGCATATATACTCACATTTGAACAGACATATGCACATTTATACACATATACACACACGTTATTGCACATATGCACATATGCATTTATGTCCATATGCACATATGCATTTATGCATATACGTGTATGTACATATGCACATACGTGTATGCACATATGTACATATGCATTTATGCGCATACGTGTATGTACATATACACATATGCACATAGGCACATATATGTATGCATATAGGCAAATATGCACACATATGTCCAAATCCACATATATGCATGTGTGTATGTACACATTTATGCACATGTATACCTTTACAAAAATGCAAAAACATGGATATAAAACAATTAACATAAATGAATATAAACAAGTTATCACACACATACATATGTGTACATATGAAAATATCCACATATGTGCATGTGTATATGTACAAAAATGTGCATGTGTACACCTAATTGTAAATAAAGATTTTAAACCAGAAAAATGATGAGTTGTGCACATGTCAATATGTAAAGACCTATTGGAACCTGATGCACAAGTATAAATCTAGTAATAACCCGAAATTTGATATGAAACCAGCAAGAACTCAGACCAGCTGCAACAAAAAAAACTCAGACATGAAAAACTAAATCAATACACAAAAAAAACTCAGAAATTGGTAAAATTCTGATATACACCTAATTGTAAATCAAGATTTTAAACCAGAAAAATGATGAGTTCTGCTGACTTGATGCAAATTTAAATAGATTTTTAAAAGAAATTTAAGAGCAAAGTCAATTTCAGGAAATACGAGAATCGAACACACCCGTTGAACTTCATGTGCAAGTTCTTGAATCTCTTGAACCCAGTTATCCGGGAAAGTGAAAAATCCACCGGCGCAAAGCTAAAAACAGCAAAAGTCTTTAATTACTGAAGGCTTGAAGTACATGAAGGCTTGAAGTACATGAGTGAAATCAAAAAATTGAAGGCTTGAACCAAAATCGGATTATCAAGATTGAAGCTGTCATTTCTGGTATAAGGTCGTGATTCTATCATCTGTGAAGGTGATATATACAGAGAACTATAAAATAGTCAAAATATTGACAACTTTAGCAGGTCTTTAAGTGTTAATGTATCCCACATTGGTGCGACACGGTCATATAAGTTTGTAAATATATGTGGAGCAATGTATCCCACATTGGTGCGACACGGTCCTATAAGTTTGTATATATGTTGGAGTCTCCCCTCTCTCTACAAGGGCTCTTTTGGAGAGACATTCTTGGGCTCCACATATATTTACATGGTATCAGAGCCGGTGTCCCGCACCCTTGAACCTCATCGAGCCTACGTCTCTAAAGGGAGTGTTAATGTATCCCACATTGGTGCGACACGGTCCTATAAGTTTGTATATATGTTGGAGTCTCCCCTCTCTCCACAAGGGCTTTTTTGGAGAGACATTCTTGGGCTCCACATATATTTACATTAAGTAACTTGAAGAAGAGGTCACAGACCACTAAAAAAGCAGATTCTAAATCTGATGAATCACCAAACTATCTTAGTCACATACACAAACACACAATGACACAAACACACACAACCATACATACACACATAGTATTAGGCACATAGCTAGCCACTATCATTTTAATTTTATTTGAATCCTATAAAGCATATTAAAATGAAAATGAATGAATACCTTCTTTCTCGGTCGTTTAATATGTGTTTGCACCGAAGCTCTATTCCAATTTCAATTGTCCGATACCGAGCCAGGACCGGTGAGATACATTGCATGCTATGTTTAATATTGATACCCAACTTAAATACAAAAGAAAATAAAAGCAAAAGGTAGGTTATGACGGCAGGAATGGTGAAGATTACTTCAGACATCAATACATTTCCAGATAAAAAGAATATAAATGCAGGAGTAATATAATTGTAAATCATGGTATTTTGCCCTAATTTTAACCAGTAAATCATGGTAAAATGCAGTGGCTTCAGAAAGGAAGGTCTTGAATTGGGAACAGATTTTGGTGATTCGGGCAGGCCCGGGTCAGGCAAGACTTTTCCCGTGCTGCATAGTAAAAGTTATCAAGCTCTTCAAATTCCCAATTCAGTCAATTCCCCATTCAGTCAATTTGTCAGAAATTTGTCCATGAATTTTATGATTTATCAGTCTCAATCAAAAACAAGATTCAACATCTCGAAGATCAAAATAGTCAACAAGATATAATTCAATATCCTGTTTCACCACTATCAATATAAGAATTACACAACTTCCTAGACGTTGCTGATCGCCAAAGAGAAACACATATTTGCGCTTGAATCAGATAACGTCATGTCTCAACATGCATAAATAACTATAACCATTCAGAAAACTCATAATTGCAATCAACCCTAGACACGTACGTACACATACACGACCAACAAGCAAACATCCATGTAATCATCCGTCAAAATTAATCAACAGAAAAAAACCCTAATTGTAAGCAAAACACAAATGAAAAGATAACAAAATACCAATACAATTACACGACCACATTGAATTAGAAACACGTCACATTGAATGAGAACTAAAACGTGATTCATCGCACAAAAATTGCAAGTTTTGAACCCTGTCACAGACAAATCTGAAGCACCATAAACTCTGAAGGGGATATTTGAAGTACCTGCGTAAAGACAAAGCAACACCATTGTTCTTTTCCGTCTCAAATCGGGACCGACATCAATTCACCGATGTTGTCCCCCACCCTCCTCTGCCCCCTTCGTCTGCAATTGGTAAGCAAAGAGCATGGTTGAGTTAATCGTGGATCAGAAGAATGACAAGAAAAGTTCAAGAACGCAGTACCTGCTTTCGTATTGCATCCATCCGCTTAGGGTTTTGATTCGAGGGAAATCTGAAGAAATCGAGTTTGGAGGCGGGGCTGTGTCGCCGGATTTTCTTCGTCTCCACCGTTTTTGTCGCTGGAGTTCAAAATGTAGCCGATCGGTTGGAGGCGGGGTTGTGTCGCCGGATCGGTTGGAGGCGGGACTGATCTGAGGGATGAAGGAGACAGGCGGGATTTGAGGATTCGAAATAGAGAGAGAGAGAGTGCAAAAGAGAGAAAGAGTTCGTTTTTATTTGTTTCCTATTTAGTAGGATCTCATCCGTTTTCTAGTTCGTATATTACCCTTAGTTTTGATATTTAAAAGTCATATATACTATTCAAATTAACAGAAATTACAAAATCTGCGACCTTCCATCTTATCCCTTGATTTTTTTGATCTAATGGTTCTGGTTCACACAGAGTTCTCAAGATCTCATGATTTTTTGGGTTCTCAAAAGAACCTAACCTAACTCTCTCTATATATATATATATATATATATATATATATATATATATATATATATATATATATATATATATATATATATATATATATATATATATATATATATATATATATATATATATATATATATATATATATATATATATATATATATATATATATATATATATACACTATAAACCATATATAAATTACAACCATCTAATACACAAATGTCTTAATTTTTAATACTGTACAAATTTTAATACACAACTCACAAATTATTATGCCTATGTTACAATAGATTTATGCATTAATAAAAAAGATTAAACCAATAATCGGATACAATTAGACGCGTTTGTCTATCAGTTGCCCTAAACAAAAAAAATACCCTCATTTACAAAAAAAATAAGCTTCTCTCCTAAAACCCTAATCCTCCCATAACTCTTCCTTTTCGGCCATCCTCTCAGCCGCATTTCTCTCAGCCGCATATGATGTTCCGATCTCCACCCTTCTTTTCCGGCCGCCACCCTCATTTTCCGGCCGTAACCCTCTGATAAACGACCACCTTCACACTGATTTCTCCAAATCGAGAACCAAGACATCGGCTACTCACTGCTTAAGGACCATTCCCCACTTCCCGTCTCCGATTCGTTAATGTTCGACATCGGTTCCCGTATCCCAAATCGAGAAATCACTTCCTCTCTATCAAGCCATCGCATAAGCTCGCCATCGCACAAGCTCGCCGCCGATCTAGATCTCCAAATCCAGAACAAGGACATCGGCTACTCACTCATTTCGGACCATTCCCCACTTCCCGTCTCCGATTCGGTAATGTTCGGCATCGGTTCCCGTATCCCAAATCGAGAAATCAGTTTCTCTCTATCAAGCCATCGAATCCGGTATACCAACCCATCTCACAAGCTCGCCATCGCACAAGCTCGCCGCCGATCTAGATCTAATCGAAGCAACCAACGTTTGTAAGTTTTGATTTTGTTTTGATTTTTTACCAGGATAGCCATCGATCTAGCCATCGATCTGGATCTACTCGATCCGATCAACCACAACCTACCCACTGAATTTGTATTGATTTTTCTCTATCTATATCTCCAAATCGAGAAAAAAGACATCGGCTACTCACTGAAAAGGACCATTCCCCACTTCCCGTCTCCGATGCGGTAATGTTCGCCGCTCCCGTTTCCCAATTCGAGAATTCAGTTTCTCGATATCAAGCCATCGATTCCCGTATACCATGCCATCGCACCAGGACCATCCGATCGAGCCAACACCATAACGATGCAGGCACCACCACTCCGGGACAATCCGATCCGGTATTGCTTGCCATAAATTATAGAAAGTTTCCATTTGAATTTAATTGACATTAGTTTGTTGTTTACGTAATATTTCCAATATTACCACTTTTCAAAAAACTTACTTCTCAATCCTACTTTCACAGTTGTAAAATTTAGTGAATAATTTTCTCAGGTTGGGGCAGCAACGAGAATTGCATCGATGCTGATATTGATGATGTTAGAGAAGAAACGGTGTCTTTTGTAGCAAACTTCATAGTCCGGTGATATTTTGTATTTGACATATGATTACGATACATGTTTTTGATTACTTAATTTGAAATGTTTATTAGTTAATTTTTTACATGATATTATTGGGTTTAATTGATTACTTAATTTGAAATGTTTCTCACTGAATTCGGACCATTCCCCACTTAATTTGAACTGTTTGTGCACCAACAACCTCAAAATTAGGTTTCAATATAATTGTGTCTTTTTTACATAATTTAGTTCCACTTTTGTCAGACGGATGTATTTTTGGATGCTGATGCTGCAGGATGTGTACTTTTCATCAGTGAAGAGGCGTTGACTATATGGGTGTGTGATTTTTCTTATATATGTAAACTAGCAAATTTAAAAGTTTATTTTGGGTCTATCATGTTGTATATATCTTATATAATATGTATTGTCAAGTATTGTAGGTTGGAATCTCTCTAGCAAGCATGTTGTCACTTAATGGGACAAGACAGTCTTTTGTTGAATCATTTTCTGGAAATGGTATTTGATTTTTTACTAGAAATGGTATTCAATTCTGTTTGCTATGAATAAAGTTGAGTATTGGGCATACAAATTCATTTGATTTTTTGCAGGTTATTAGCATGGTAGTTTTAGATAATGTCAAGAAATAGCAAGGTACTTTCATTTAATTCTTTATTATAGCATCTTTCATTTACTTTCTATTTTTATATGTTTTGAGATCGAGTGTGTGTCAAATTTACTTTCATTTACTTTCTATCTTTATTATAGCATCTTTCATTTACTTTCTATTTATTATAGCATCTTTCAAATTTTGAAAAGTTTCAAATTTTCAAAATTTGAAAACTTTTAAATTTTCAAATTTTGAAAACTTTCAAAATTTTAAAATTTGAAAACTTTCACATTTTGAAAGTTTGAAAAGTTTCAAAATTTCAAAATTTGAAAACTTTAAATATTTTGAAAATTTTGAAAAGTTTCAAATTTTGAAAATTTGAAAACTTTTAAATTTTCAAATTTTGAAAACTTTCAAAATTTTAAATTTTGAAAACTTTCAAAATTTTAAAATTTGAAAACTTTCAAATTTTCAAATTTTGAAAACTTTAAATATTTTGAAAATTTTGAATTTTTTTAAAAATTTCAATAATTCATTGTATATTCAAATCATTATGATTTTACTTTGTATGTCAAATTTCAGATTGAACAACCACTGAAGTTCAGATAAGCACACGTGTTTTTTTCCTTTACAGTCTTTCGTTTTGTTTTTTTCTTTTTTACATAATTTAGTTCCACTTTTGTCAGACGGATGTATTTTTGGATGCTGATGCCTGCAGGATGTGGAGGTTTTTTGTTTTAATTTTCGAATAGCAGAAAACACCGCAAAAGGTAAATTATGATCCTTTTCCTGTTTTACCCCTGCATTGCATTTTTTGAAGTATTTTGTAATGATTTTGGCTTCTGTAAAATTTAACCATCTTGAGTTTTATCTGTTAAAGTTGACCTTTGTACCCTTGTACCTAAATTGAAAAATAAATATACCATAAGGACGCAATTTTATGAGTTAATTTTAAATTTTAATTTAGTTGTAACGTATGTAGTGTCATTTTTTAATGTATTCTTTTATTTTGTTTTTACTATTCCATTTACTAAAGTTGGTCATTTGAGTTTTTGTTGGTTTGAAGTTAAATGGCTCTATTTTGGGACTAAAATTGAAAAAACAAGAAGCTATATTTGTCCAGGTTTGAAGTTTTAATGTACTTCTCTTCCTGAACCAGGTTTGAAGTTAAATGGTTTGAAGTTTTTGTCCAGGTTTGAAGTTAAATGGTTTGAAGTTAAATGTACTTCTCTTCCTGAACCAACATATCAACATACAAAGGTTTTTTTTTCTTTTTAAAGTTAGTTTTTCTTTTCAATGTTGTTGGTCATTTGATTTTTTGTCCAGGTTTGAAGTTAAATGGCTCTATTTTGGGACTAAAATTGAAAAAAGAAGAAGCTATATTTGTCCAGGTTTGAAGTTTAATGTACTTCTCTTCCTGAACCAGGTTTGAAGTTAATTGGTTTGAAGTTTTTGTCCAGGTTTGAAGTTAAATGTACTTCTCTTCCTGAACCAACATATCCACATACAAAGGTATCTAAACCATTTATTTTACTTTTTAGGTTCATTTTTAAATCATGCTTAATTCAACTTAATTTTGAGCTTTAATGTTCAAATCTGTGAGAAATCGTCATGCCCACTTAATGTCTACTCATTGATTTGTTTATTATAGCATCACAAATCTATTTCTTCTATTTATAGCATTCTACTTTGGAAAAATCTACCCAATTATAACAATGTCATCAATTGGGTAGATTTTATGCAATAAAATAAAGAAATAAATATAGGAAGCTAAATTACAAAAATATACGGAAGTACATTACTATTTATTGCATTTGGACCTTCAGTTAAAGTACATTGCTATTTCTTGCACTAACTTGATGTTGCTTACAGGTATTAGACATGATACTGTTGGATCTTCCTGGCCTTTTTTTTTTCTCAGCATACACATTACTTGTATTATTTTGGGCTGAAACATATCACCAGCTATTCTTACATTTTACCAAAAACATTTTTATCTTCATCTTTTTATTTAAAAATCAGAATGTACAGTTTAGCATAAATATCCATCTTCCAACTTTCAGGCAAGAAGTCTTCCAACTGATAAACTCAGGCCTGCATACTTCATCATAAATGGAGTTGTGTACTTCATTCAGGTAGGGGCAAAAGTACTTCCAATGGTATTTTTGTAATTTTCGCCACTCGCATTCTTTTGACCTTACATGATGACTTTTAGATATGCATCTGGATGTATATGAGATTCAGCATAACTACTACTGCTGTGGAAATTGCTGAACTGTTCTTTTCAGGTACAATTACTCAAATTTACTCTAAAAAGAAATAAAAAATCATAATTTTAATGTGCACTTTTCTGCATGTGGAGTTATCTCGCTTGGTGCTGCTGTAGGGTTCATGGTATATGGTGGAAGGTAGTCATTTATTTCAGTTATTAAAGAACAACATATGTTTTTTTTCTTTAATTTCACATTCAATTCATGGTTTGTTGTTTTTTTCTTAGGTTGTTTGTGATGCTAAGGCGGTTTCCTATTGAAACTAGAGGCCATCAAAAGAAGCTGCATAAGGTGACATTTCCAGTTACCTTTCTAATCACTGTCTTGATAAATAAATTTCCGTTTTTACCCTTATGCGGGTTTCTGACAGGTTGGATTTGTGACTGGGATTTGCTGCAATGGTTTCTTAATAAGATGCGAAATGGTAAGTGCATGTAATAATTTTATAATTCATAGCCCAATTTTGATTACTTATTTACATGCAACGACCGGATTGGTCTGTTAAATAGGTTGCAATTGCTGCATTTGACCAAAATGCTGATATACATGTCCTGAATCACCCAATCCTTGATTTCTGCTACTACATGGTAAGTTCAAAATCGGACGTGGAAAAGACATAAATACCCTTGTGATCTTAATCATTGTGTTTTGTGGTTATGTAGATAGTTGAGATTTTACCGTCTACAGTTCTTTTCATCTTACGAAAGCTGCCTCCACGAAGAGTATCATATCATTACCATCCGATTAAATGATGTTGACAGCTGTAGTTTTACATGGGAGGGTCAAAGCTGACGTGGCATCAAATTTTGTTAACGGGTGATCTATTTGGCAGCACACTGTGTACATCCTTTTCAAAGCCTATGGTGTAAATGTATTTGTTTAGTCGTGCGTTGTTTCTTTCTCCTGTGAATAAAATCCGAGAACCGGATAATTGTCTTGCTAACATCGTGAGTGATAGAGAGTGGCTTCTATTGTGTATATTTTTAAGCAACAGAATGTTTTGGTCTTCTATTTTGTTGCGAATCTTTTCTCTGTTTTTTTATGGGCTTCGCTTGACAGAAATATATGATTTGGTGATTTTGGCTGGATTGGTTGAGAGTGGCTTTTGGCTTAAATAAATTCTCCTGATGTGTAGCGGCTTAAAAACAATAATATCCGAGTAAATAAAAGTCTTGCATGGAATCAACGTCGGTGTCTAGCATCCCTGTGGTTAACATATCCTTGTAGTGCTTCTGTTTCTTGGGATATATTGGTTTGTCTTGTATTGGTATAAATCTTATAATGGTATAACATGGTTTCACAAAAGTCTATATATGCTGGAGGTTTCCTTTTGTCTCTCTAACGACTCTTTTGGATAGTAGTCTTTAGTCTTTATTGAATGTAAAAGGGAAAATGGCAAACATGTAAAACTCATGCAAAATTGTTGGAATGCCAAATGGTCAAAGAACCCATGTACTTTATTTATGAGAAGGGGAAAATTGCAGAAAATACCAATATACTTAACGCTTGCTAGCAACATGGGAAAATTACTTTATTTTTACCTATAATAGCAACACACGTTTATATTTTACCGATAATATAAATCTATTATATTTCTTTACCATGATAGTAGTGTATTTTATTTTTTTACCCATACTAATAACGCACATTTAACTAAAATAGTTTACTCATAATAGCAACGTACTTACACATAACTACCAATATGGACAATGTACTTTGTTCGTCAAATACTTTTATCATAGGTAAAGATAAATGTTGCTATTATGAAAAAAAATTGCATGAGATAACTTGAGAAATAAATATATTGTAGTTTCGATTTGATTTTTTTGTTCATACGTCTTTAACTAATTTGTTGATTTTTGTAACCTGATGCAGATATAGATCCACAATAATGTTTTGAAGTGCTTATATGTTTTGAAGACGATATACCCTGATGCAGAAATAGCATTGTACTATTTCTTTTTACAATATTTGATAGATTTCAGAAATTTTACAGTTTTGGTCCGGATTATAGCATTGTACTATTTTTTTTACAAAATTTTATAGATTTCAGAAATTTTACAGTTTTGGTCCGGATTATAGCATTGTACTATTTCTTTTTACAAAATTTTTTAGATTTCAGAAATTATAGCATTCTACTGCTATTAATCATTTCATTGCAAAATATCCCTATAGTCCAAACCGATTTCTAAAAGTTTTTTTCATTTTTGGTCCCATACTCTCGGGTATTTAGCGTCCCCTATATCGTTGGAAAGGTAATCAATCGCCCGAAAAGAAATTAATCACTCTCATATTCGCCAACTCCTCTCCCATCTGCAACCTAAAACCTAAAAAGTAATTGCCGAAACGAAACTATTTGCCGCCGCCGCATTGCGCGGGTACGCAGCTAGTATATATATATATATAATTATATATATATATATATATATATATATATATATATATATATATATATATATATATATATATATATATATATATATATATATATATATATATATATATATATATATATATATATATATATATATATATATATATATATATATATATATATATATATATATATATATATATATATATATATATATATATATATATATATATATATATATATATATATATATATATATCAGTGTTGTACTAGGCGGCCGCCTAGACGCTAGTCGGGCTAATACTGCCTACGTTTAGTACTATGCGGCTCAATTAGTCGGGCATAGTCAACTTCGGTCAAAATCGGTCTAGGCGGAAAAGGCGGTCAAAGTCGGTCAACAGACGGTCAAACGAAGTCAACAGACGTCCATGAAGAATTTCAAAATTACCCCTCTTTTTTGAAACATGGAAATGATTATAGTTAGTGGAACTACAACGGGACCCGTCTCCTGCTTCTCTCCCTACCATTTTTCGAAACATGGAAAGTGCGTCTATATAAATACATGAAAATGATTATGAGTTAGTGGAACCACAACGGGACTCGACTTTTTTAAACTCCACCAATTACGGCTTATGACTTTTCGCTGAAAGTATATTGAAATTTTATCAAGCGGGAGTTCCTAAAATCACATTATGTGAGAATGTATGGTTATATATATATATATATATATATATATATATATATATATATATATATATATATATATATATATATATATATATATATATATATATATATATATATATATACTACTTTAAAAAGAAAAAATGGTTTCTAAAAACGGAAACTCTTAAAATTAAGAGATCCATACGTTTAAGCTGAATGTACAATTAATCAATGCATCAACTTTCTTATCAAATTTTTATCGAATCGAGTCTGTTGAATATTCCCCGTATACTGGCAAAAATCTTTGCAAACCCCTACCTTACGTCTCTAGGATATCTCTCTCCATCGCCTTCAACGTGTACTAGAAAACCTACCACCAACCTCTCCTTTTCTCTAAGAAAACCCTAACGCCGAGACCAGCTCCTCGTGCTCCATTACTGACCGCCACCCACCGCTGTTCTCATACCATCTCTCTTAAGGTTTTATGTTTTCATTGATGGAAACCCTAACCTTCGTAACAATTAGTTGTTGTGCTTTTCTAATCGAACCGATGTTCTTTTTCACACATGAACTGACCACGTTCTTTATTTCAGGAGGTAATTTCAATCTTGCTCTGGAACATGTTTTGAAAGCCATATTCCATCACACAATCACCGTTTAAGAAGCTCACTACCATAATTTGCAGATTTGTAATCTTTCTGACTTGATAATCGGATGATTGTTGTCAAACGACTCCTCGAGAAGCCTTCGTAAGTTTATATCTCTGAAATTAAATATCATTTAAGCATCTTTCCTCTGTTAATTTCAGGTTCGTTCTTGGGTGGCGGCTTGGGAAGTTTCCTCTCTAAAACCTTAAACTCAATGGACGCAACCACCTCATCTGCCACCAGCAATCATACCACCAACAATTTAATCTTTCATAAAGGAAGAGTTCATCACTGCTATGCAGGTTTGTCTAACCTCCTTCTATCTCCCTTCCTTTATCTGTCGATTTCTTGGTTCAAGATTTTGTTCCTTGATATTTGATATTATGTTTTGAAGGTTTGGGCAATTGCAGATTTTAAGCAACAAGGATATTTAGGGTTTAAAGAGTTCATCACTGCTATGCAGGTTTGCCTAACCGCCTTTTATCTCCCTTCATTTATCTGTCGATTTATTGGTTTAAGATTTTGTCGCCTCTCTCTTCTTTCTCTGTCTCTGGACACCATCAGCCTACCATAGCCGGCCGGCGGCCTCTACCACCCTCACCTTCGTCACCCACAATCCTCGCTACTACCTTGCTAGGTTTCCGTCGCTCCCATCAACACAACAATTTGATGCATGGCTCCATCTTATCCCCTTATGAAATCTTGAATTCCCCCTGTTTCGCCTACAGTTCGAATTTCAGATACTCAAAGACTCCACCCTATATCATATACGCATTATTCTATTTTCCGTTTGCTTCCACCAGTCTTCACGATAGCAACCACTGCAATCGCCAACACCAACACCAGCAAACCCTAGCGTTGAACCATAAATTGGTACGATCTCAGTTTTTCTCCTTTCTGTCATCTTCACTTTCATAGATTTCAAGTTGCCATCGATTATCTTTCTAAGGTTTCTTCAAGCTTAACAATGTGTTTTGGTACTGACTATTTTTCAAGAAACTATTCTGTGAACCCAAATCCAGTAAACATATCGAGAGAATGTAGTTTCCACGGTTATTGTAAGCTTCTTTTTATTTATCGTTTGTTTATCTTATTCTCTGTTTGAATTGTCCTGCTGATTTGAAGGTTAACCCAACACCTAACAATATATTCTTCTTCTTTTTTTTCCTTTCTCCGGTGAACATATCCCCTGTGTGTGTGTTTTGTGTGTTCTGTGTTTATAGCACATGCACCCTAGGTGTTCGATGATATGCCAATAAGAGTTTTTTATGTAAGTTCTCAATATTCCCTTAATTTTCTATATATTAGTATACTTTTGATTTTAATTTTTGATGGTTTTGATTATAGGAACTTCATATCTATACGTAACATACAAGAGACAATTGCGGGATTCAGTCTTTGGGAGATAAATTAGTTTTGGAATTGAACTGTCTTTCAGGCTTTTTTTTTCCTTTCAGGTTCGGATTTCATTTTTTTGCTTTTCTATCATTTTTTATTCTCAAAATAAAGAATAAAAAACCAAGATCTGTAAATATGTTGTTTGAATTTCCAGTACTGAATTCTATGTCCGTAGATGCATTAGATTAGTGATTTTGGTTTATTTGAAATAAAGACCAAGGTAGGTTAACAATTTTAAACCATTTGGTTGTTTGATTTTACAATTTTGAATAGGAGCTTCTTTATCACTTTTTTCTTGCTTCATCCACCACTAGCACATAAATTTCTCCCCCGTGTATGTCGATATTTTTATCATATTTCCTAATATTTATGGATCTCTACTATTCTTTTTGTTTTCAAATGATTAATTCTTTATTTATCTATTTGTCGTTAGGCTATTAACAAATATTTGGTTCCTGCTTCAGTTTAAGCCACATATTTTCATTCAGCAAAGCTATGTTTCAACATATTGCTCTAACTTTTATGCATGACTTAGAAAAAATAGGCGTTTACATTATAAGTAAATAAGAAAAAATAAAACTTTTTGAATTTTAAGTGCCCTTATTGAGGTACACTTCTGTAACTAATGTCAACGACTATGCGATTTCTTTAGAAGGCAGTTAAAATTCTTGTTCAAGGAGCAATTCAATAGGAAAGTAGTTAAATGGAGATTGGGTGTTGTCTTACTACAGTGTTCACGAAAAACTAAAAGAGGGGGTATTATGTTTGAGCTTCTAGAAGGAAAATGGAGTTTCGGTGTTGTAAGTTTGCTTATAATCTTATTTTAAAATTTTAACTAACGCATGATTTCTACTGTGATTTGGTTAGCAATTGTGTTAAGCCCTAATTGGTGAAAATTTTGTTTGATTTTTGTGTATGATATGTATTTGTACCAGTTGATATCTTCTTTTGAATTTAGAACTAATCTGGTGCGTCTATTCTTGTGTTCTTATTTAGAGTTTTCTTTGCATGCAAAGGATATTAAAAATGTTTAGAAGTTGGGATCACTTTACCAATGAAAAATGATTTAAAGTGGCTCTTTCCATTAAGAAAACGACTAATGAAACTATTCCTACTTTCTTATTTGTTCCGGATAAAGTTTGTAGAATATATACTTTATCCCTAAAAAAGTGCTAAACGATTAGGACCTGTGGTGAAAGTGGTTGAGTTCATATGGTTTACACCAGTCTTATCTTTCAAGCTTGTTGCAGTTATTGAGGGTAGCATTATTGGTGGCTTTTGGAACTTTAAAATCTATTGGTGAAGGGAAAATCAATCACTGTCCATTATGTTATTGTAAGCAAACTATTATTTCTTAAAATGTCGTTTCTATTGTTTTTTTATTTAGTTGAAATTTTTTTTTATTACACTTGTTAGGATCGAACTTGGGCCACTGCCAAAAGGAGCTTTATGCTTGGCGGGGACTTATTAGATGTATGCTAAAGTCAAGATCGGGTTTGTTATATATCATGTAAATGTGATCATGATTATAATTTCCATTTTTAATTTATACAATAATATGTTTTTCCAGGGTGGTTTATTTATTGTATCCAATTTCCTTGGTTAGTAAGAGTCTCGGTGGCTTTTTGATGATCATGGTTATAGCTGCATTGAGAAGTCCATAGATGTTTTCAAAGGGTAAGCATCGTTTGTTTCAAGATTGTGTAGGTCAAGAAGGCCCTTTATTGGAGACCATCTGCAGGTTTAGTCATCTTGATATGGCCATCGCTTGTTGCTCTGGGGTTATTTATGTTCCATGGTCTTTGATATCTTTCAAGGTTTATATGCAATCTTGTTGTGTATATATAACAAAGCTTGAAAATCTTTAAAACTTATGATGTATATAAATAGTTGAAACTTTTGTTATTGTTTTCATGGACTGATGAATAACTTTGGCTAATTGCCAAGTTATTCAGTTCGTGGGAACAACATTCATCTTTCAACACTGGGCTTTTTGCTATATTGTGCCGATACAATTATCTTTGATGAGTAAATCAATAATATTTTGTATTTTCTTGTGGGATCTTACTCTTTTTTTTTTTTGCTATATTCTAAAATAATCCGGCTCACACTTTTTTGTTAACAGGCTTAGGTACCGACACAAACACAACCCTGGATAGTTTGCTTCAAGTTCTTTCTCGAGGGTGGTTTGTATTAAAACTATATCGTCTTGGTTTGGTTCTCTGGTCCTATGGTAAATGTCTCTTTTATTGTTTATGGTTTTTGAGTTACAGAAACTTTTATAACGATCGAGTTTGGTGGTTGTGAAATGGAAGAAAGTTCCCCATTCTTACAATTATGGTCAAATTTTGTTTTGATGTTCATTCTTTTTTTCTTATCATTAACCGGTGAAATATCTCCTTGCGTTTAGCACTTCTCTATTTAATATTGTTGCTTTATTAGAAAAATGGCAGTTATGAAGCTATTATCGTGGATGGATCAGCTCCTATTATTTGTTGTCATTAAATAGGCTAACAATGTGAAGTTGTTAATTGATACAATCGCCTTTGATTATGCTTTGTCCGTTCTTTAAGTTTGGAGAATATAAAAGAAACTCATTTGTGAGATCATTAGTTTATGTAAACAATTACGTTGAAATGTAAATATGAAAGCCTAATACTTGTCTTTGCGAAACCTTTATTTAAGTTGCATGACAAGCATATCAATTTCTCTAATTCAGGAAACATATTCTTTTTATCTAATTTGGTTACTAAACTAACAATTCTATTGTTAGGTGTCATTATATATTTGTTTGCTTGTTTCACCGCGCTGCAAATTCTCCCTATGCAAGCTTCATTGTGCATGGTCACCGCATGGTTGGGGGGGGGGGGGGGGGGGTTGTTCTCCACTGGCCTTGCACCTCCCCGCACTTCTCAAATTGAATTAGTTACGACTGACACCAGTTATTAAACTCTTCTGGCTTTTGTTCGTTTTAGCGAAACATTGAACCGAACCGTGTTATGCTCGCCCCATAAACAATTAATGTCCCGCCGCATTGCGCGGGTACACAACTAGTATATATATATATATATATATATATATATATATATATATATATATATATATATATATATATATATATATATATATATATATATATATATATATATATATATATATATATATATATCCTATTCTAATAAATAAGTAACTCAAAGCCACATGTCATCTCCTCATTGAATTTGCCACATGTCAATTTATGGTATTTTTTATTTTCTTTAAAAAAAATTTGATTGGTTACACATTTGACTCCTTGATTTTCTCTTCGGTTACACATTTCTCTTCGGTTACCACTAATGAGTAATGACTAATGATCATGTGGAGTATGAACCGATAGTGAAGTTCTTGTGGTATAAGTTCTCATCTCTCTTTCTCACACACGGAGAATGCATTGAATCGAATTCCATCGACCCATGCTTCCTGATCAACTCCGCTGATCCCATGGCCATCATCTTCGTCTTCCCTGTAAGACCTGTAATTAGCCAGGCATCAACTCCGAACCCACTGGTTTTGAAACGATGTACCCCTATCTCCTTCGCCAATATCACAAAAGGGCTTCAAATCAAAGGTATGTTTTTTTATATCCTTGCAAAAACAATTGCAATTTTACAGCTGCTTTGTTATCGACCCGCCCCCATGGTTTTATCTAAAAATCTTCGATTACTCATCTTTCGCCAATTACACCTTTAATGATTATGAAAACTATCAATCTATTCTAATTTTCGATTTTCTCTCCTTCGTAGTAGGAATCTTCAACTATACAACTTCCATCCACAATCTCCATCGTCAAAAGAGACTCGTAAAAGCCACTACCTCCACCCCCATTCGATTTACTCTAGATGTTGCCCGTCATTATTTCTCCACCTCCAATTCTTCCTGCAATCACTTTGCTCTATCATCTCTATACCTCCTACTCTTCATGTGATGCTTTATCTCACCCACACAACCATCGCTGCCGTTATTCCAATTAACACGGGCTGAAGGATTGCTTATTCTTATTTCTAATTCACTTTCTGTTGATGTCACCCTTTCAAATTACAAGCCCTACAAACATTTACAGGTAGCCCTGGAACTTTTAAATAAGTTTTGCATTTGGCTTTCTGTAAGTATAGTCGATAATTTCTTAGGTAAGCTGATGGATGTTTTTTTTTATTTGATGGGCTTAAGAACATTATATTTGTTCGTTATTTCTCATGGTACTTACACTAGATTGGCTTACCATTTTATAATGGGTTGATATAACAATGCACCCCAACTGCTCGACAAAATGTCTGAAAGGTAACCTGACCGCTGGAATTCATTATGCAGCCGTAACTGATATTTCAAGGTAAGTGTTGAAAAACTTAATGAGGTTGTTGTTGGTTGCAGGGACAATCATGTAGACTTTCGGTCTCTGCAATTACTGTGTTTGAAGCTTGCAAATTGGATGGTGAAGGTGATGCTACTATCTCCAACGTGCTTACACCGGTAACCCTCTCGGGATTTTGATAAAAGATGATGGAGGATTAGAGGTTTATCGATGAATATTATTTCTATTTTAAAAAAAGATTGAGTTAATATGTTAATTTGCACTGTATTGCATTGTACAAACGTGTTTGGTTATCTAAATTTCACATTGCTTTTGTTTTGAGTTTTGGACATTATTGCAGTAAAATCAGGGCCATACTTAATGTTGCACAATGTATCTAGGCTTTTGATTTTTTGTACATTCTGTTTTGATATTTTGTACATTCTGGTTCCTTTTGTTTTGATGTCTTACTTAATTTGAAGCCTTGCAGGATTTAAACTGACTGCTATCTGCATTTGTAAGGGGTCACTTACCTGGAACAGGACTGAAATGTTACAAGTATTTCAAATAAAGATAGAATTTGTAAAAAGCCAGCTAGATTCAGGTACTAAAATGTAATTTTACTAATGTAATAGTAACAGGCTTTTGAAGCTGCTAAATTTTATTTTTAAATCTCATTTTCTTATGGAATTTACCGGTTAAGGAAGTGGATTCATGGAGCCGCAGTCGACTAAAAAAAGCCTGAGTAATTTGTTTACCCTTCAAGAGATCGTCATAATATGTATAAAACCAGAAATTAAAATAATAGTCTCAGACGCATGCGATTTCGGTGAGAAGGAGGAGAAATATATGTCTAATGTATTGTGGAGCATTGCAAGGAAAACATAGTAATTAGTCTGTGTGTGCTTTTGTTGTTGGATTATGAAGGAAGATGACAACAACTGGCCTGAACCAGATTGAGTAGGACGACAAGAGCTTGAGATTGTGATGGGCAATGAACACATCTCATTTACTACTTCGAAGATTGGGTCACTCGTGGATGTTCAAACCAGTAACGATCCTGAAGGCCTCCGCATCTTCTATTATCTCGATCAGGTATGTAACGAATTTCTGTTGTTAATTTTAACTTTTTAAGCGCAAATGGTTTGGTGCATCTTGTTACCAGTTTCATGCTTCTATTGTTGTTCCCATGGAGAAATCAGTGTGATGCAAATCATTTATCTTTTTTTAAGCTTATATGATCATATTTACTTGCTGCTAGACTTTGTATATGCCCTTATATTGTTTCTAACAGGAATAAGTTTCATTGCAGGATTTGAAATGTTTTGTGTTCTCGCTAATCTCACTTCATTTCAAAATTAAGCCGATTTAAGAAATTCTGGATGTTGGGACTATGGAATTACCCCATTTGACTTTCATCTTTATGGATTTTTACTTTGTATTCTGGTAGATAAAACTGCTGTTAATTCTTTTGCGGTTGCAATTGAATTTTATTTGAAAATTCGAAGTGTAGTTGGTTCCATTGAAGGTTCTTTTTGTTGTTGAATTCAATTGAATTTTAGTTTAAAGTTTCTTATTAGAAATAAATTGTTGTTTTGTATTTTTTTTATTTTGTAATAATACTTGCTACAGTAATCACAAAATTAGAAAAAGGGACAAGAAAGTGTTAGCGGGTAATCCAATTCAAAATGTTTGAAAATGACCCATTATCTAGCCATTTGTTTAGAGTACAATAGTTTACGTAACATCCAATAATATATAACAACTTTTGTTTTTTGGTGTTAAGTGTTAGTAGGAAGCGTTTTGATTATTAAACCAAATGAAAATTTAAGGTATGAAGATATTTAAGGAATTTTCAAGTTTTGGGTGTGGAATTGGGAAATGAATAATATGGTGGTCAAAGATAGAAAAATGAATGTTCAAGAAGTATGTAGCCTTTTTTCTGATTTAATTTTATTTCTTCATCTTTTACATTTATTGAGAAATAGAGGGAGAGAGGGAGATATCGGTTGGTAGAGAGAAGGGAACAAGTTGTATTAAGGATTCATGGAATTGAAAAAAAATTTGTGTTCGGCTCAAGATTAGAGTAATTTTAATTAAGTATAGTATGTGTGCAAGTCAATTACATTGCTGCAATTGTAAGCAAAGTGAGTTTTTCTATCTGACCGAATACTTATGCGATTTAATAAAAATCAAAGAAAATAAAATGG
>JAKNSD010000071.1:149400-188279 GCA_023525715.1 Cichorium intybus | reverse complement strand
AGAGAGAGAGAGAGAGAGAGAGAGAGAGAGAGAGAGAGAGAGAGAGAGAGAGAGAGAGAGAGAGAGAGAGAGAGAGAGAGAGAGAGAGATCACGTGCGTGAAGAGAAACCTGCTCAGGCAAGAAGCTCGCAGTCAGATCCCTAAATAGGGCGGTGTACCCGCATGAGGTTTTTAGCCCACATCATAAACCGCACACCACGGGTGACCGCACCTCATGGTCTTATGGAACTCCAAATGCGGTGTACCCGCATGAGGTTTTTAGCCCCACATCATAAACCGCACACCACGGGTGACCGCACCTCATGGTCTTATGGAACTCCAAATGTTGGTTAGATATCATTTTTTTAGCTTATTTCAATTCACTAAAATCTTCTTTAGTTTTGTGGATGCGTAAAACTTATTACTATTGTAGCATATTCCAATAAACCATCTAACAAATGATATGTTTCATATTTATGGCACCCTAAGAAACAATCCGTTTAATTGCGAAATTTGTGTCTAGTAAACTAATTACATCAGATATTGCCTTACGGGTCCAAGTATCATTATGAACACCAAAAAATAGCTAGCTGCATTTGCCTTCCCCCTCCTCTGTCTATATATGTTGAATCATTGGTTTACTTTTTAAAGAGTAGTTATGGAAAGAGAGAAATGTTCAACGTATTAAGAGAGATATATGGGACTATATCCGAAGTGGGTTACAATAAAACTCTCCAAGAGAAGAAGGCTTGATGAAGAAAGAAAACAATGTATCGTGTTTTCCTAAAATTACGCATTAAGTTAACATACTTTAACGTTTACGTCAAACACTTAGAATATTTTCGACATGGCTCCGACGCGTCGCATAAATCCTTATTTACGAGTCGCGTAATTGTCTCCAGGTTTCCAATACTTAACGAAAATTTCTCAACTCCTACCAATTCCTTCAATTTATGTTCTTATAACCATTAAACTTGATTATAATGATTATAAATACATACAACAACATATTCACAAGTCATAGTATTGAAACATCATCAAATTCAACCAAAAAAAAAAAAATGGCCAAATTGAGCTTATGGTCAATTTTACCCTTTTAACTTTGACATTTCAAATTCATGGGTATAAGATACTGAAAGCTATTACTATGTGCAGGAACGGAGAACTAGTGAGGAAGTTGATGATGACTTCGGAGCTAACGATTGGATTGTTAAGTTTATCTTTTTAACTCATAATTAATTTACTATTTACATTATTTTGAAACATAGTTGATTATAGAACCAAACCTTTATGATTGATCCACATTTTTTCTCTGTTGTTTATACAAATCATGTGAATGTCCCTTTGATGAATGTCAATATCTCGATATTATCCATAATATTATACGTTTTATAAAATATATGTTCCTAAAAATACTTAAAATTAACTACACTAGTAATATGAATCAAGTAAGACTTAAATTATAATTAAGTACTTTTATTATATTAATATAAAAAATATATTAGTGATTAGGGTTACCCTAATATCCATTAGGCAGGGGCCGGGCCCAATACCTGGACGAGGTGGGCTAAGGCCCAGGGTAGCAAAGAAGTATGGGGCATAATTTTAGTCTAGTAGATAGTGGTATATCTATCAAATTGGCCCAAATAAGTTTAGCCCAGATTTGTGATTCTCTTTATCGACTGTGAGTCTGTGACTTGTGACTTGTGAGCCTATGAGAGGCAAGCAAGGCGTGGGCGGGATGTGTCGAAGCGGGAAGTCGATTCTGTCCAAGCCAACCAATCGACGCCTATAAAATTTCAAATACTCAACGCCTCCTACTCCGACAGAAGACGAGGATTCGGCTAGTTATTCTACTTTCTCCCTCTCTCGATACGTTTATGCAAAATGGAGAAATCGAGAACCAGAACTCAAGAGTCAAGAACCCCTAAACTGATAAGGTAATATGATTTCTCTTATCTGATTTCTCCTAAGAGCAACACAGTTCCTCTAAATCTAATTTCTCCTCTTAGCTATTCTGATTTCTCCTAATCGGATTTCTCTTGTATCCTTTTCTGTTAGAATAATGTTGAGATGATTTGTTTTGTATGCATTTTGTTATGTATTTGATGGCTGTGTAACTAAAACAATTGCAGAAATAACTTGGCTTCTATTTTTATAGAACGTTGTCGATTTGTTAAGTTTTTGGTGTAATTCATGATCTTGTAAGCACTAAGAAATTTCCCACCGTTTCATCTTGTTTAAGAACCCATATATGATAAGTTGAGATTTTCAAAGGTTTCAACTTCATCTTGTTTAAGGAACACAATTTTTTTTTTTTTTTACTTTAACAACAAAGTGCAGAAAAGCTACCAGTTTTTCATATAATGCTAACAATGGGTTTTGTTTCATGGAAAAAACTATGAACAAAAATGCCTCCTTTATCACATATCCCAATATATAATTACAGAAGACATTGAAGTGAACTGCAAGAGAAATATGGGATTGATTCTCGAGAGGAACATAATGAACGATTTATGGCTCCATATTTTGTTCCGTACATCAGGAACATAATGAACGATTTTTGGCTCCATATTTTGTTTTTTTTTTTCCTGAAAATAAAAATAGCCACACCTAATGAAAAGGTAGAGCACACATAACTATCACATTATGATTCACTGTGAACTACATATTTTGTCTAGATCTATTGTCACACCCCGATCCTTGGCGGAATCGATCAAGGCGTGATATATTGTTCAAAGTCTCATGACAACTATGTTATAATATGATTAGATTCAATTAAGTACTAAGTATGCAAACAAAATCCACAACATACAAATACAAATCCAAATACAACAACATTTATTACATGAAATTTAAATAGTATTGTGGGTTTCTAAGGTACACCCTACTTTTCATCAACTTCATTCTTCAAATCTGCATCATGGGTAAAAACAGGTCAACTACGAGAGTTGGTGAGTAATCTAGTTTTATTAAAGAAAATTGTGAGTTTGAATAATTTGAAATTTGTTTTCTTTTGAAGTTGGCAAACAAGTGTTATTGAGATAACAATTTATAAATCAAAAATTGATTAACAAATGATAACAACAATAAGTCCTCACCCTATATATACATATAAGTATATATATAGGATGGAGCATCTAATCATCATACACACTCAACCACGTGCAATCAATCACCTTAGCGTCCCAAGGCGGGGTGGTCAACCCAATAGCGCTATTATTGTCCATAACGTACCTCAAGAATACGGGCATAGTCATGGAGATTAGACTAAAAATGATAATGCACTACAAGTACATGTAGCGTAAACAAACAATAATTATACAAATAATGATTCAAGTATAAATGTCCCAACAATGTCTCAATTGTGATAAAATAATAAAATGAAGTTGAAAACATATTAGAACCACATGATACACCCCAAAAGTATTGAAAAGTATAAAATACGGGGTAGATTACTCACATTAGTCCAATAAGGAATGCGCGTGTTGTACGATAGACGGCTCGGGTCAAAACGACGTGGAACCTATTATAATTAATAGTTTTGGTTTAGGAATCGATAAATAGGAATATAGTATTAATAAAATAATTTAGACACATATTATTATATTAGATGAATTAACAATTATCCAAATTTTGTTTTGAATATTAATGTATTTATATGTTAAATGAATTAATTACTTTGCTTAATTAATTTATATTTTCACTTTAGGAAATATTTTAATAATTTCTTATTAAAATAATAACTAGTCAAATTATAAGTATTTACAGATTTTATATATTATAAACAATTATTTATATGAAATAATCATTAAAATGCTTTTTTACATGCTTAGATATTTAGGAAAATGGTTTTAAATACTAAACAGTAATGAAACATTCTGAAATTATCAGAAAATAATTATTTCATAAAATAGTAATTACTGTAAAATTTTCATATTTTTCTTAACTGCTTTTGTATTTATTTAGTATTTTAATGTTTAAACAACAACAAAATTCGAAACAAATAATGAATGATCCCTAAAAATTCTGGAAAACTAACCATAGTTTTCTAACATTATATTGAGCCTACTGTAAATATTTTGGATATTTTGGATTAAGGGAAGTATTTCTTATGTTTTTCATTATTAACTAATCAATAAAATCATAAATAATAGGAAAATACTAAGAGAAATTAATTAGACTTTTTATTTATGATTACCATGTTATATATGATATTCTGATAAGGTGTTATAATTTTTGGACATGTGTAGCTATTTATTATCAATTTAAACCATTAAATAAACATTAAATCAGGAAAAATACTAAAACATTCTTACAAAATTCTGTAAATTTATTCTTGGAGTCTTTAATATGTGAATAAGGTGCGAAAAATATAAAATCTAGTTTTTAACATACATAACTATATTTTGCAATTTATTTATCTACAACAAAATAAAATACAAAATAAGCATCAAACTGTAATATAAATGCATGAAACTTTATAAATCCACTTTACTCAATATATGGGTTGTTCCAAAATATTCCCAGAATTTATTGATTGCAAAAAGTATTTTATGTGAATTATTGCCTTATTTTAGTGCAATAATTATAGTAATTCAATAAAAATAAGTTATTTTCTGAAAATTTCCAGAACTTCTTATTTTATTGATGGGATCTTTAGAAAAATCAGGTTTATGCATAAAATGAGTTTTAGATATTTTGGTGGATTTAATTTGTTTCATGTATGAATTTGGAACTTTTAACAACATACATTGATGAATGCTTCAATAGGGATGAAGATTTGAGTATGAGAGCTTGTTCTTGGCTGGAAAATTGATATTTCTTAGATAAATTTCGAGATTGAGAGGAAGAGAAAGGATAGAGAGGGTTTGAGTGGTGATGAGAATAATGTGTGGGGAGAAAAATGAAAGGAAAGATGATGAGAGGTGTGAGTGGGAGACCATGGGAATAACTTTTGACTTTAGGTGGTCCTCATAATTTCCCACTAGTACAAGCATCTCTATGTAATACACTAATTAATATAAGAATTTTATAAAATTTAATGTAGAGTTTATAAAAATAGAGTTTTATAATAAAATAGGTTATTATTTGATTATAACAATCTACTTTGATTTGAAGTTTAATTATAGTATTCAAGTTTGACTCTTTTAATTTAATTAGAGTATCATACTTTGATTTGATTTTAATATGGTATCATAATTAAATTTGATTATAGTTATAACGTTTTACTATGCTATTTTGCTATTAACGTCAATTTATATCGTATTGTATAGGTTTTGATCCTATTAGCGTCAAGTAAATCTTGAGTAGGGTTTATTAAATTTCCCAATTGGGTTGGGTTGACCCGAATCCATTTTAGGCGGATGTCACAGTCTCCCCTACTTTAGGAAATTTCGTCCCGAAATTTAAGAAGAGAGTACCTTAAGAGAAAAGTTGTGGGTATTTGGTACGCATTTGATCCTCACGCTCCCATGTATACTCAGGTCCACGTGCTGACTGCCACTTTACCTTGACCAGGGGAATGCGACTTCTTTTGAGTTGCTTTTCCATTCGGTCGGCAATTTCCAAGGGTTTCTCGATAAATTGCATTGTCTCGTCGATTTGGATATCCTCAAGAGGAACATGAAGGTTCTCGTCTGCTAAACACTTCTTGAGGTTGGCTATATGAAATACTGGGTGTACTTTATTAAGCTCTATTGGTAGATCCAACTCGTAGGCTACTGGTCCGATCCTTTTCAGGATTTTGAACGGGCCTACATAGCGTGGTGCCAATTTACCCTTGCGTCCAAATCGAACCACACCTTTCCATGGGGACACTTTTAACATGACCATGTCACCCACGGTAAATTCAAGCGGTTTGCGTCGCTTGTCGGCGTAACTCTTTTGTCGGCTACGAGCTGCGAGAAGGTTATTGCGAATCTGAGTGATTTTGTCGGTTGTTTCCTGGATAAGCTCAGGACCAACGATTGGAGAATCCACTGTTGCGCGAATCACGTGGGACTCGCCAATTTCATGCCAGCAAATAGGAGATCGGCATTTACGGCCATACAATGCTTCAAATGGTGGCATCTTGATGCTAGAATGATAACTGTTATTATAGGAGAATTCCACCAATGGTAAATGAGAGTCCCAGTTTCCTCCGAAATCTAAGACACACGCCCTCAACATATCTTCGAGTGTTTGAATTGTCCTCTCAGATTGACCATCGGTTTGAGGATGATAGGCGGTACTGAGATCGAGGCGAGTTCCCATGGCTGCTTGAAGTGATTGCCAAATCCGAGAGAGAAATCTCCCATCACGATCTGAAATGATGCTGAGAGGGATGCCATGCCGACTAACTATCTCGTCGATGTAAATTCGAGCAAGTTGTTCGACCTTGAAATCTTCACGGATGGGAAGGAAATGAGCGGATTTGGTCAAACGGTCAATGATTACCCAAATGCTGTCGTGTCCCTTGGTGGTACGGGGAAGTTTGGTTACGAAATCCATGGCGATCGCTTCCCATTTCCACTCGGGGATTACCGGTTGGACCAATAGTCCAGAGGGTCGTTGATGTTCTGCTTTGACTCTGGAACATGTAAGACATTTGGCCACGAATAAAACAATATCCTTTTTCATTCCCGACCACCAATAATTGGTTCTCAAGCCATGATACATCTTGTCAGCGCCAGGATGAATGGAATATCGAGTTTTATGGATTTCTTCCATCAGGAATGTACGAAGATTGTCGCGATCTGGGATCCAGATGCGATCTTGATAATAGAAAATACCATCAGATTTACTTTCCAACTCCCCATCAATTCCCGTGGGCATGTCATTTTCGGTAATTGCCGAGTGTTGGGCTCCTCGAATTCGGTCACTGAGATTGGACAAGATAGGAGAACATATTAGATGAAATGCTTTGGCATGTTCTTTTCGGCTTAACGCGTCAGCTACAACGTTTGCCTTGCCCGGATGATAGCGTATTTCACACTCGTAATCATTTAGGAGTTCGACCCATCGTGTTTGTCTCATATTGAGTTCTTTTTGATTAAGAATATGTTGCAAGCTCTTGTGGTCGGTGAAAATTACGCATTTAGTGCCGTAAAGGTAATGCCTCCAAATTTTAAGAGCGAAAACCACGGCACCGAGCTCCAAATCATGAGTCGTATAATTCCTTTCATGAATTTTGAGTTGTCGCGATGCGTAAGCTATAACCTTTCCCCTTTGCATCAAAACACAACCTAGACCGAGATTGGAGGCATCGCAGTATACCACAAAATCTTCGGATCCTTCAGGAAGTGTAAGAATCGGAGCGTCACACAATCTTTGTTTAAGGGTTTGGAAAGCGTCTTCTTGCTTGGGTCCCCAATCAAATGGCGTACCCTTGCAAGTGAGAAAAGTAAGCGGTAAAGCGATCTTTGAGAAATTTGAAATGAAACGCCGGTAATAGCCAGCTAAACCGAGGAATGACCGAATTTCCTTGGGGTTACGTGGGGCTTTCCAATTCTTAACTGCTTCAACTTTTGCAGGATCGACTAAAATACCCTTGTCGCTTACAATATGACCGAGGAATTGTACCTCATTTAACCAAAACTCGCATTTCGAAAATTTGGCATAGAGCTGATTTCCTTGCAATGTTTGGAGAGTTAGACGAAGGTGTCTTTCATGGTCTGCCTTTGTCTTGGAGTAAATGAGGATGTCATCAATAAAGACGATAACAAAACGGTCGAGATAAGGTTTAAATACCCGATTCATCAAGTCCATGAATGCGGCAGGGGCATTCGTTAGGCCAAAAGGCATAACGGTGAACTCGTAATGGCCATAGCGGGTTCGGAAAGCGGTTTTGGGGATGTCTTCTTCCCGTACTCGAAGTTGGTGATAACCCGAGCGGAGGTCGATTTTTGAGAAACATGAAGCTCCTTGAAGCTGATCAAAAAGGTCGTCGATCCGAGGTAACGGATATCGGTTCTTGATGGTCAATTTATTTAACTCCCGATAATCGATACACATACGAAACGAACCATCTTTCTTTTTGATGAAGAGAACCGGGGCTCCCCAGGGTGAAGTACTAGGGCGGATAAATCCCTTATCGGTTAATTCTTGGAGCTGACTTGCCAATTCTTGCATCTCGGTTGGAGCCAACCGATATGGAGACTTGGCTATGGGAGCAGCCTCAGGAACGAGATCGATGCGGAACTCTAGCTCACGTACTGGAGGGAGTCCAGATACGTCATCGGGAAAGATGTCGGGAAAGTCTCGTACAATCGGAATATCTTCGATCTTCTTTTCTTTGACCTTTGTTTCCACCACATGGGCTAAGAAAGCCATGTATTCTTTACGTAGATACGATCGAGCTTGAGTACATGACATAAGACTAAGTTTTTTTGAACGAGTCTCGCCATAAATACGAAGACTTTAACCGTCGGCAAGAGGAATACGAATAAACTTCTCGTAACACACTATTTCAGCATGGTTTTGGGATAGCCAATCCATTCCCACGATGATGTCGAAGCTACCAAGTTCCATAGGAACTAAATTGACAGAAAATTTATGACCGCAAAAATCGAAAGTGCAATCTTGGATGACTGCATTGAGTGAAATGTTTTTTCCATTGGCGACTTCTACGGTAAAGTGTTCATCAAGTATCGTGCGAGGTGTGTGAAGTATGGGTTCAAATTCCAAAGACACAAAACTTTTGTCGGCACCTGAATCAAAAAGTACTGATGCGTAGCAGTCATTTATGAGAAACGTACCATTTACGACCTTGTTATCGATCTGTGCTTGGGTTGCGGTAATGACAAATGCTCGGCCTTTGGGAGCTGGAACCTGCATTGTTGGATTTGCCTGGGCTTGAGTGTTAATGATATTGACAAGCCTAGGACACGCGTTTCTGAAATGGGTGGGGTCACCACAGTTGAAGCATGTTCCAGTTGGATATCGGGTTTGTGTTTGCTGATTTGAGGGTAGAGCGAATGGTCGCTGAGTTTTTGGTGCACGGCATGTGTCCGCCAAGTGGCCATAGCGACCACAAGTCGTACAAAGGCGACACGGGCTGGTGGACATATGGTGATAGTTACAATGGTTACAGAGGGGGTGAGGTCCGGTATACGGCTTTTTGTTTGGTTGGGTGACTTGGGTGATAGGAGCAGCAGGGGTAATAACAGCATGGTTGTGGTGATGGCTTTTCCGCTTCTTTTTGTCGTGTCGGTGTGAGGACTCGGACTTGACAATTAAGGGGGTCTCAGGGGTCGGCTTTTCAGTTGTCATCTTTGAACCCTTGCGTGGGAGGACACCATCGTTCATATTATCCTCGTTGAGTTGACCTGCTATTTCAATAGCGGATTCCAGAGTAGATGGCCTGCTGCTGGTCACCGAATCACGGATCTGGTGCGGTAACCCTTTGATGTAGCGACGTATTGCAGTTTTCGTAGGTTGAACCATGTGAGGTAGGAGTCTTGAAAGATCATAGAATCTATTAGTGTAGGCCGCGTTGTCTCCTCCCACCTGTTTCAGATTCCAGAATTCCTCCTCGAGAGTTTGCAATTCGCTGTCCGGACAGAACTTTTCTATCATGCGTTCCTTTAGTTTTGACCAGGTCATTCCCAAGGCAACACCCTCTCCTTTTGCCCGTTTTTCTAGGTTCCACCATGAGAGAGCATGACCTTGGAGGCACCCTGTAGCGTGACGGACCATCAGGTCCTCAGGGCACTCGCTGTGGATGAAAGTACTCTCCATTTCTTCGATCCATGTGAGGAGTGCGGTGGCACCATCTATGCCTTTGAAGTAAGGCGGATTACAGCTACGAAAATGCTTAAACGAGCAACGATGAGTGGTTGCTGGAGCTTGCGGCTGAAGAGTTTGAAGATGGGTTGCAATTGTTGGGATGACATTCGCTACCTCCTTAGCGATAAGGGCGGCTAGCCTTCGGTTGCTGCGAGCAGCGTATGGGGGTCGTAATGCCATCTATGAGAAACACGCATATGGACTTGTGAGTTTTTTGTAAATTGATTATGGAAATTAAGTTTGTAGACATTGTTGGGTAAAATGATTGTAAAACACTTGTTGGGCCATGGTTAGGAGTGTTGGGCACCTTTTGGGCTTTCCATGGGTACTAAATGTGAAGCATGTAGCAATTGCGTGGGCCCCCACAATACTAAGTTTTCACATGTTTTTCCCACTTCAAGGCCCATTAGGGAACTTAATAGTCCAATGAGTTGGCCATTTTGGAGTGTATCCTTTCGGATACGTTTGATAAGGTCGGGTATTTTGATGGCTCAAAAGTAATGTGAATAACGCGCTTTGGCCTATAGGTTTGGGAACTCTCGCCTTTGGTCCCCAGGTAAGCAAACTGGTCCCTCGGTTGATTGGGATGTATACGAATGCTTACCTAGTCAGGACTTTCAGGCTACCGGCACCTCCCCCTTCCAGTTACTACGCGTCCATTACTTTGATCCTACCCAACTAGAGTGGATGACTTTTAATTTCCTATGAGCTCTAAGGAATATATCTGTATATAAAATCTTATTTTGAAACCATTTGAGTATGTGTGTGATTTTAAGAGAAAGAGGAGAAAGTTCACAAGTGTATGTACACATATAAGTGTCGGGAATAATACGTAAGCACATGAGGGAGCAATTAGCACACAAAGGTATTCCTAGGATTTTCTAAGTGCGAGTTGCATGCAGTTGTGTGTGAATTTTATAAACTAGCATACGAGAGGACCCTAGAGGCTATAGACTAGGTCAAGGCAATTAACCTAATTCACTATAGTCAAGGGCTCTGATACCAATATGTCACACCCCGATCCTTGGCGGAATCGATCAAGGCGTGATATATTGTTCAAAGTCTCATGACAACTATGTTATAATATGATTAGATTCAATTAAGTACTAAGTATGCAAACAAAATCCACAACATACAAATACAAATCCAAATACAACAACATTTATTACATGAAATTTAAATAGTATTGTGGGTTTCTAAGGTACACCCTACTTTTCATCAACTTCATTCTTCAAATCTGCATCATGGGTAAAAACAGGTCAACTACGAGAGTTGGTGAGTAATCTAGTTTTATTAAAGAAAATTGTGAGTTTGAATAATTTGAAATTTGTTTTCTTTTGAAGTTGGCAAACAAGTGTTATTGAGATAACAATTTATAAATCAAAAATTGATTAACAAATGATAACAACAACAATAAGTCCTCACCCTATATATACATATAATTATATATATAGGATGGAGCATCTAATCATCATACACACTCAACCACGTGCAATCAATCACCTTAGCGTCCCAAGGCGGGGTGGTCAACCCAATAGCGCTATTATTGTCCATAACGTACCTCAAGAATACGGGCATAGTCATGGAGATTAGACTAAAAATGATAATGCACTACAAGTACATGTAGCGTAAACAAACAATAATTATACAAATAATGATTCAAGTATAAATGTCCCAACAATGTCTCAATTGTGATAAAATAATAAAATGAAGTTGAAAACATATTAGAACCACATGATACACCCCAAAAGTATTGAAAAGTATAAAATACGGGGTAGATTACTCACATTAGTCCAATAAGGAATGCGCGTGTTGTACGATAGACGGCTCGGGTCAAAACGACGTGGAACCTATTATAATTAATAGTTTTGGTTTAGGAATCGATAAATAGGAATATAGTATTAATAAAATAATTTAGACACATATTATTATATTAGATGAATTAACAATTATCCAAATTTTGTTTTGAATATTAATGTATTTATATGTTAAATGAATTAATTACTTTGCTTAATTAATTTATATTTTCACTTTAGGAAATATTTTAATAATTTCTTATTAAAATAATAACTAGTCAAATTATAAGTATTTACAGATTTTATATATTATAAACAATTATTTATATGAAATAATCATTAAAATGCTTTTTTACATGCTTAGATATTTAGGAAAATGGTTTTAAATACTAAACAGTAATGAAACATTCTGAAATTATCAGAAAATAATTATTTCATAAAATAGTAATTACTGTAAAATTTTCATATTTTTCTTAACTGCTTTTGTATTTATTTAGTATTTTAATGTTTAAACAACAACAAAATTCGAAACAAATAATGAATGATCCCTAAAAATTCTGGAAAACTAACCATAGTTTTCTAACATTATATTGAGCCTACTGTAAATATTTTGGATATTTTGGATTAAGGGAAGTATTTCTTATGTTTTTCATTATTAACTAATCAATAAAATCATAAATAATAGGAAAATACTAAGAGAAATTAATTAGACTTTTTATTTATGATTACCATGTTATATATGATATTCTGATAAGGTGTTATAATTTTTGGACATGTGTAGCTATTTATTATCAATTTAAACCATTAAATAAACATTAAATCAGGAAAAATACTAAAACATTCTTACAAAATTCTGTAAATTTATTCTTGGAGTCTTTAATATGTGAATAAGGTGCGAAAAATATAAAATCTAGTTTTTAACATACATAACTATATTTTGCAATTTATTTATCTACAACAAAATAAAATACAAAATAAGCATCAAACTGTAATATAAATGCATGAAACTTTATAAATCCACTTTACTCAATATATGGGTTGTTCCAAAATATTCCCAGAATTTATTGATTGCAAAAAGTATTTTATGTGAATTATTGCCTTATTTTAGTGCAATAATTATAGTAATTCAATAAAAATAAGTTATTTTCTGAAAATTTCCAGAACTTCTTATTTTATTGATGGGATCTTTAGAAAAATCAGGTTTATGCATAAAATGAGTTTTAGATATTTTGGTGGATTTAATTTGTTTCATGTATGAATTTGGAACTTTTAACAACATACATTGATGAATGCTTCAATAGGGATGAAGATTTGAGTATGAGAGCTTGTTCTTGGCTGGAAAATTGATATTTCTTAGATAAATTTCGAGATTGAGAGGAAGATAAAGGATAGAGAGGGTTTGAGTGGTGATGAGAATAATGTGTGGGGAGAAAAATGAATGGAAAGATGACGAGAGGTGTGAGTGGGAGACCATGGGAATAACTTTTGACTTTAGGTGGTCCTCATAATTTCCCACTAGTACAAGCATCTCTATGTAATACACTAATTAATATAAGAATTTTATAAAATTTAATGTAGAGTTTATAAAAATAGAGTTTTATAAAAAAAATAGGTTATTATTTGATTATAACAATCTACTTTGATTTGAAGTTTAATTATAGTATTCAAGTTTGACTCTTTTAATTTAATTAGAGTATCATACTTTGATTTGATTTTAATATGGTATCATAATTAAATTTGATTATAGTTATAACGTTTTACTATGCTATTTTGCTATTAACGTCAATTTATATCGTATTGTATAGGTTTTGATCCTATTAGCGTCAAGTAAATCTTGAGTAGGGTTTATTAAATTTCCCAATTGGGTTGGGTTGACCCGAATCCATTTTAGGCGGATGTCACATCTATGGCTTTCATTTGAGAAATATCATTAAAGGAGTATTTATATATTGCACCAATATATTTTTTATATGTAAGGGCATTAATTTAATATCTCGCCCAGGGCATTGAAAACCAATGGACCGGCCTTGTCATTAGGATTTAGGTTAGCCCATTAGGGTTTAGAAGCCAATATCTCATTTTGTATCCCTATTTATATGAGGTTAAACCTTTATTATCATCAACAAACATTTCTAACCACAACCTGTCAACGCTGACCTCCACCTTCGGCGACCTTCTAATTGTCGGAGGTGCCTTCAATATTTTCTCTTTCCTCTTTCTTCTCATAAATAATAAAAAAGCCGTCGGCACCAAACCAGAGCTCCGTCATCGGCTTCTTCTATTGACTCGTCTGCTACGACCCCTCTCCTTTGATGGCCTCTTCTCCTCTAGATATTCTTCGTCGGGCAGCCACTGATTTGCAGTCATCTCTCTCCCTCTATCAGCCGCAGCTCGAGCCCTCTCTCTTTTGCACATTGCCTTTCTCCGGACTCATCTGTCGTCGGCTCCATGATCGATGTCACGACTTTCTATTTTTCTTCAACGAAACCGCATCTGGCTGCCTCTCCTCCCTTTTTCTCCATAGAGCAGCCATTGTTAGCCGTGATCGTCAGATTTCTGTCACCACCGCTGTCGCTGTTTTTCAATTATGTTTTTTTTATGTTCTGTTATTTTCTCAGTTTAATCGTCTCATCCGATCAAACTGCGAGGGGGTGTATTAGTGATTAGGGTTACCCTAATACCCATTAGGGTTTAGGTTAGCCTATTAGGGTTTAGAAGACAATAACCCATTTTGTATCATTATTTATAACAAAATAAACATCCTTGTCATAAGAAAATACAAGAAGATTCAGTTTGGTAGGTATCATGACATAATCCAACTATGAGTTGTCTTGATTAATACGTTTCATATGATTTATGCACTCTTTCAATAATAAGAGAAACCCAATGAATTCTATTCAACTACTACATGTCGATGGATGTAGCCCAGATGGAACTATGCCACGATACTATAAAGCTAGCTTGATTTTAACCTTTGAGAATATTCTGTTAGTGTATCCCTCATTGGTGCGACACGGTCTCATAAGTGTGAATATATGTTGGAGTCTCCCCTCTCACCACAAACGCTCTTTTGGAGAGACAATCTTGGCTCCATATATATAATTACATGGTATTAGAGCCGGTGTCTGCACCCCCGTGGCCTAACATATATGTGTCTATCTTCATTGAGCCTCCGTCTCTGAAGGGGAGTATTAGTGTATCTCACGTTGGTGCGACATGGTCTCATAAGTGTGAATATAAGTTGGAGTCTTCCCTCTCTCCACAAGGGCTCTTTTAGAAGAAACATTCTTGGGAGCCCTTGTGGAGAGAGAGGAGACTCCAACATATGTTCACACTTATGAGACTGAGTCGCATCAATGTGGTTAAAACACACACACGTCAATTTCAGTTAACATATTTTTATGGTTTAATTAGGAATAATAACTAATAAGTTATACTCGGAAATGAATTACTAAAACAACTCTTAATACTAGTTTCTTTTTTCAAACAACACGAGATATTAAAATCAAACTACTAATAAAAGCGAGTAAGCCAAAACCAATTTATATTAGGGCAAACAATATTAAAAGAAACTACTCACATTCACGACTTCACGTTCGTCTTAAGGAAAAACAATATAAATGAAGTAAAACTTTGTATATTTTGACTGCTACGCAGTCGTCGATGCGGTCAAAAATACTAAATTTAACCTTACAGCTCACTAGCTAGCAGCAAGTTATGGTCGAACCATGAATTCCGTGGTTGGCACTTTGTGTCAATAAACCGCGCTATAGTGTCACTCTATAGACGGTGGATCAAGAACACGTGGGAACAACCAAAAATCAAATAAACTGAAATAGACAACTCAGATCTGATTGCAGATCGAGAAAACAACAAATCGAATGCTTTCTTTATAAATCAAAAACCAAACTCAAGCCAATATCCAAACAATCGGATATATATATCTAAACTACGAGAACCAACGAACTATCCAACTAATCCAAACAAAACATCGAGTAATCGATGGAAATTCCAATTGCGGAATACTTCGATATAGAGTTGATAAAAATAATAGAAAAACAAATATCTAACCAAACCTATCGAATGCAACTAATAAAATCACGAAATTGAGCTTCCGGATCCCTTCTTGATACCCCGGGATGCTTCAAAAGTCGGACTGGGACACGATATTTATAGTGGTGAAATTTGAGGTTAGCGTCGCTAACTCGTCCTAATATTAGCGTCGCTAACTTTAAAGGTTAGCGTCGCTAATCCCTTATCCGTTCCTCGATTTCCGTGTTTTGAATCTTGAATCTGAAGTTGCGTGTTTCTGTGAAAATTAGCTGTGCTAATATTAGATATTAGCGGCGCTAACCGGGTATAATCCATGTTTTTACCTCTTTTGCCCCTTAACTTGTTCCAATTTGCTTTGACCCTGCATTTACATTAAAAACACATCCAAAGTACTTTGACATAAAAGTGAGTGATATTAGTCAATTAGCAACCATAAACTAACTAAAACACGGCTCAATAACGATTATAATGTCCAACATTACTAGGCGTTATCATATATCAATACAAATATATGACAACGAAACTTGTTGGTAGCCAAAAAAGTTGGTACCAAATATATTTGGTACGATACCGGTAATTAAATTACACTGCCAACTATAGTTGGTACGGTACATGGTATAAAGGAAAAACATTCGTTATCATACCAATTTCACCCCTACAACTATCTAGATGTCTATTGTCACAACCTATATAATTCAAATTATCAAACATGACAAGTTGGTTTCAAAATACATTCTTAAATGGTCACCTAAGCGAAAACTTAAACATGATGCACCCAAAAAAAAAATTTAAAGTCTAAGCATATTATAGATTACTCAAATTTAATAAAAATAAGTAATTTTCTAAAACAAAATATAGCGAGACCAATACATGCTTATTACTAAAATTTTATATGAGAACCAAACTGAGCCAAAAAAAAACCAGTTCTTCTAAAATTTAAAAAACAAACTGTTGGTTTTTCAAAACGGTTTGGTTTCTAGTTTCCAATTTTCTGTTTTTTTAATTTTATTTACGATTTTAGTGTTTTGCACCCCTCTATTGACCACCACCGAATTCATCTTTCCTTCAATCATAATATATCCTACATACCTCAGGAAGTGGATCCACCATGATTTGATTTATATAGAAAATATGATTTTTGTTTTGAAAAATAACCGAAACTCTTTTAAGATATCAATGTTTTTATTACTATTTTACGACTTAGTACGATGATTACTAGATGCTTTAGATTATTCTTAAATCAAAAAGACTATTCTCTATATAATTCAAAATCATGGTGATTCAATTTCTATAGAAAATCACTTGTTTTTGGTAAAATTTAAGAAACATTTTCTTATAAAAAAACTCATGGAAAAGAAGGAAAAAAAATGAAAAATTGAAAATGAAAAGTTGATGGTTTGGTATTTTTGAAGTTAAAAGCGAAATTTCCAGTTTGGTATAGTTTTGGTAAAAAAAAGCCATTCTTACACTTAATGGTCAACAAACTGTATTTCATGGTTGAAAATAACGTCCTATTTTGAAAAAGAAAATCATAAAAATTGTGTCTTTTTGAAAAAAAAAACCCCTTATTAATATTAGTGGTTTATCTGAAAACCTATCATTTGGTTCTCGTAAAAAAACATAAAACCATGGTTTTTCATCTAGAAAAACGAAAATATAGTGGTTTTTTTGAAAAAAAAATCATCAAAAATATAAATAGAAAATTTTAATTAAACTTCCACAGAAACCTATTTGTTTTTTGTAAAATTCAAAAAACATTTTTTATAAAAAAAAACCCATGAAAATAAAAAAATAAAAACAGATAAGCAAATAAATGAGAATATGGAAATTAAAAAAATGAAATTTTGGTATTTTTAAAGTTAAAAGCGAAATTTTCGGTTTTAGTAAAGACAAATCAAATCATTCTTACACCTAGTGGTTAACAAACTATATTCCATGGTCGAAAAAACGTTGTATTTAAAAAAAATTATAAAACTGGTGTTTTTTAAAAAGTTTTTTTGTTATCAATGTCTTTTTGAAAACCCTTATAAATATCAGTGTTTTTTTAAAACCCTTACAACTATCCGTGGTTTTTCTTTAAAAAAATATGAAGTATTTGAGATGAAAATGTAGTAGTTTTTCTTTAAAAAAATCCTCAAAAATGTGAATAAAAGAATTAATGTTTTTAGCGACATGACATACCAAGATTGAAGCATATAGGATTCAAACCTGACTCGACTCTATTTTCAAATGTTTCATACCAAGTGATCACCACCGCTAAGTCATATTGATCGTAATAATTTAAAAAATAATAATAACATACTAAATTGAGTTCCTATATAATATTATATTAATTAGTTTTATTGAAACCCATACATTCATAGGGGAAGCATATTGCAATCTCAATTCTCCGCATGCATTTAATTCAATGGAATTAAATTTATATCATAAATAGGCGTATTCTTGCGCGTTGCGCGGGAGTAAACTTATAAGTACAAAATATATTAACAAATCAAATATGAACATAAACATTTGAAATTTGAAAAAAAAATACAAAATTAAATATAAATCGATCATGTCATATGTATCGATAATAATTTATCATCCAAAAATCAAACAAAAAACATAATCATGTTTTCTAAGTCAATTACTATAGACGAGTCAACATTAAAAATATAAGAAAATACATTTAAATGATTATCTCAAAAATAAAAATAAAAATAAAAGTTTGTAATAATAGCATATATGTAGTCTATGATGAACGTATTGTTGTTGGTCATTTTCTGTGTGACTCATAAGTGTAATAATATCATTTAATAATTTCATGAGGTATGCTTTAAATTGATAAATAATTACTACTTAGGAGTTGAAATGTTGTATTATTAAAATAATACTTCAATCAAATTAACATATATAATATTTCAAATTTTTTGAATAAAAAAACATTTAATTGATAAATATTTAGTAAACATATATGAATATATTTGTAGTATACTTATTATAAGAAAAATGTCTACTTTCAGTTTTAGTATAAATAAACAGGGACCTTCAAAGTATATTTCTGCGTTCTCAAGTCATCTTTTTTCTCTATCTTATTTTCCAAACTCGAACGATGAAGAGTTTTAAATTAATATAGTGGTTAAATAGCAGAAAGTTGAAGAGTTGAGAGTTTCAATTGATTATGATTTAAGATATAGAACATATATTGCAACACATTGATTTGGATGACCTTTACCAACATTGAATTAATGATTTTTATTTTAACTCGATATAAAACATAGTAACTATTTTGAATTATATTCAATTTAGTGTTATTTTGAACTATATGTATGATAATTAATTAAGACAAACATAATTTTAGAACGACATCATTCCAATGACGTTTACCCGCGGCTTGTACGTGAATCAATTTAAATATAATATTTAATTAGTATTATTTTTAACTATTGTTATTCTCAATTAATTTGAAAATAACTTATTTGTCCAATTTTTTTATTTTGATCATTATGGTTATTTCAAATATTAAACATTGTTTTTTGTTTGTAAGGAAACAATGTAATTTTAATTCAATGTTCAATTTAGCTATTATTATTGTTAGTTATATTTAAAACTATATTTTTATTAATAAAAAAAACTTTGCATGATTATAAAAAATAGATTTTGGAAAATTATATATATATTAATTACCAAAATCAGTTTGTGAGAGCTTTATCCTATTCAATTGGTACCTGCTATTTCCAGAGCCATAATTACTAAAGTCATATTATAGTATAATTTCTAATACATTTAATACAAATCCAAATAAACTTCTATTTGGAAATAGCAATTTATGATTCTTCTTTTAGCAAACTTTTATATTTACGTTTTTTACTCTAAACTAATTTCAAATAAATTGTTTTCACCCCTATTTATTATAAAGTTATATTATTGGTATTTCGTAAGTTACGATTCTGATCCCTTATTATATTTTAAAGTTACATTTTTTGTCCCTTGCATAATTTTTATTGTCAAAGCGCGTTTTTCAACATACCGGGCTTCCGCAGCATCGCGCGGCCTATCGAAATACTAGTTTTTAATTAATTTGGAATTGGAATTTAGGTTTTACGTTTAAAATGTTTAACTATTTAAAAAATAGTTTTTTGATTTTCTTTTATGTTTAATTGAAAATTTGATTTATGTTTTCTCTTTAACGTTATATTTAAATTAACAAATTAAGTATAATATATCAATTATTCAAAAGTTGTGATATTAAAACGATGATGTTTTACATATACGACTATCTAAACTAATAAAGAAGTATATTGTGTTGAAAGTTAAAGTGTTAGCATTAGAAGTGGAATAATAAAAAAGTTTTATATATTAAAAAATCAACTTAATATAGTATAAGGTTAATTATTTCTTATCTTTGTAACAAATAAAAAATAAAATTCAACTTCTATGTCGTATTCTTAAGAAACAATACATATATGAAATAAAAAACTTATCAAGCTCGTATTTACCTACATTAACATCTTCGTATTTCATATATATTTCGTTTTTCATAAATACATTCATCGAACTCGGAATCTTCATCGTAGCTCTTAAGAACATCAAACAAGCAATAACAAAAACTATTAATAAATAGGTAGACTTATACAAAATTACATATTCTAAAGTCATGTACTTCTTTCTCATTCCATACAAATACACACACCCCTGCCAATGTAGAGTTTTATGTGTTATCAAGTCATAATCTCCTCCATGCTATTCTCTAAATTCTAACAACATCTAGCTATGTCAACTGTTTATATATCTACTAAGCAATAGGTGTCATAAGTACCAATTCAATACCATAAGTCATAAAACTCTTGAGATGTAGCGATTAATTAGATGAAATTTGAAGAGTTTTAGTACTAATATATTTTTCATGTAATTAAGTTTAATTGTCAAATTAATGTGGATTTAAGAAATAAGTTTAAGAAACTCTTGAGTGGTAGAAGTTAATTAGTTGAAAGTTGAAGTATTGAGGGAGATTCAAATGAATATGGTGCAATAATTTAGTTTATCTTGAACCACGATAATTTGAATGACCTTTATTATAAGAGTTACTAGACGAATGCACGCGCGTTGTGCAGGTTAAAACTATATAATGAAAATTGTAACAAATATAAAAAACTATAAGAGTTTCAACTTTTATTAGCTACCTAATTTATTAACATTTTTTTTTATAAAAACTATTCAACTAACAATTACTTCATAATCAACAATCACATCATAAATATAAAGTAACTGAAAATGTTAATATTGTTTTTTTATAATTTAAAATTTTAAAAATTCAAATAAATATGGTAAGATAGTTTATATATAGTTTTACATAGAAAATTTAAGAGTTAATTATGAGTTTCAACTTTCAACTTTTATTAGCTACTTAATTGATTAACTTACCTTTTTATAAAAACTTATTCAACTACTCATTACTTAAGAATCAATAATCACACCATAATAATTAAGTAATTGAAAAGTTCATGTAAATATATAATAGTTTTAAAAAAATTTATCAATTAATTACATTACTTAAGTAAATAATATAGGTTAATTATTAGAAATCATTATTTACTATATAGCTGAAAGTCGAAAAGTTTAAATAATTAAATATATCACTTAAACGAAATTTTTAGATTTAATATATTAAAAATAATTATTTATTTTGATCTACATGCGTTATTTTTCCAATAATTTCTTCAAGCATTCATGCGCTTTTTATAATAGTCTTCAATATCATTTTAACTATAAATACTAAAATATAATATCTAGGTGACTAATTATGTATCGAGTTCTTTAAAAATAGTAAACATTCAAGTGTATATATATATATATATATATATATATATATATATATATATATATATATATATATATATATATATATATATATATATATATATATATATATATATATATATATATATATATATATCAGATTTTATTTTGAAATCACAAATATACAACATGATAATAAAATTTAAAAGTCTGTATTATATGGAGATGTATACTATTATAATTGATAATTTAAGAATACCAAAAATCTCATTTCAAATCATCAACTAATTATATAAGTTTGAGTTCTAGTTACAAAATAAACATAAAACATGATGAAACAGAATAATCTCATTGTGAAATTTGTTTCATACTTCCACGTTTTCTTCGTCGATAATGTTGTATGATCATTTTTAATCTATAAGACGTAACAAAAAGCCATTAAGTTACTCTAGTAATATAAAACAAACTTACAAATTCAAAGCTTTAACATAGTAACATGGCTCGAAATATAGCAAAAAAATGCTCAAACAAACACAAAAATCTTATCATTGTGAAATTTGTTTCATACTCTCAAGTTTCTTCGACGATAATATTGTATGATCGTTTTTAATCTATAAAGACATAACAAAAAACCATTAAGGTACTCTACTAAGATATAACAAACTTACAAATTCAAACCTTTAACATCGTAACATGACTCGAAATATAGCAAATATACTCAAACCAACACAAAAATCTTTAAACTTTTTTATTCTTCCTTCTAGATGTTTTCTATCACTTTATATGTGATTGGTATTTCTATGCTAGTCAAATGATTCACATTTTTTATAGTAAACAAAAAAACTATTCAACTACAATTCATTTAATATTCATAAATTATATCATATTAGTTTAAATAATAGTAATTATAAGGCACAAGTTAAAAAATTCTTGAATGATTTCCATTAATTAATTGAATGATGAAGGGTTGTGGAGGTTTCAAATGAATATGGTGCAAGAATAAGACCTAATCTTGAACCATATTCATTTGAATGACATCTTTTTTAAGATTTATATAGATATAGATATAGATATAAAATGGAACTTTTGTTCTAGACATACATGAACGCCAAATGAGTTCATGTGTATTTTAGTTAACTGGGTCGGATTGTTGTGTTTTTATGCATAAAACGTGCTATGTCTAGTTAGCTAGGATTCATGTGCTTTTAAAAAGTTTGCATCCATAAATATGAATGTGAAGTTCCATATGTAAAACATGGTATTCACTTGTGTTGATTTAATTATTGAAGATCGCTCTTGATTTTTTTTGATATATTACATCGACTTTTATTTGATGTGTATATCCCTTGTAACTTACAAGATGTGTATTTCATTCGACAAAATCTTAAAGGGAATTTCTAAAAATCAAATATAAAATTAATTATGTTTAATATGTGTATAAAATATTTCTTTAGAACAGTAAATGAGTATAATTAACCTAAATCTCATTTAAGATCAAAAAAGGTCCTTTACATAAGTTTTTAAAAATACAAAATTGAATAAGTTGGTGCGGGTTTTTTGTTTCTTAATAATTTTTGCCGGTTCCAAAAAAAAAAAGAATAAGTTGGTGCGGACATAAGAATCATACTGTGTTTACCATGCTTTGCTCAAACCGTCGTAGAGATATGTTCATGAAAAATGCTTTTATGAATATTGGACGGTAAAAATCAAAATCTTTCTTAAGTGGACATCATGGATATATGTGAGAAGAAAATTAATTTCCATGGCATTCGTTAGGTAGACATTTTTTTTTTTTCTAAAATAAGGGGTATAAATAAACCATCCTGTTAGCACTGGCGGATTCAATGTAGGGCAGGGGGCATCTGCTAAAATTCGTGTACGTAGGGGGGGGGGGGGGAAATTTTGTATTTTATAATAGGGTGCAACGGTACGAAAAAAAATGTGCCACTGCTTAAATTTTAAAGTACCACTGACCCACTAATCCAATTGAGTAATTGGGCTAATTAAAATCCAATTGAGTAATTGGGCTAACTAAAATAAATGGGCATTTGACTAATTAAACTTAATCCAAAATTGTGGCCTATCAAGAGTACACGACAATTGCAAACCCATCATCAGTTTGGCCTCCTGTCGATACGACTTCAGACTACAGACACGAGACCACGACTTCAACAATCGAGTTCGACTGTTCGATCACGCCTTCAACAATCAACTCACACCTTCAATTCACGACCAGCAGGAGGAACCGACTAGGAAGCAAATCACGATCAGCCGATCAGGACTTCAAAAGTTGTGGATTTCAGCAATCAACAAGTCCGAAAAAGGCAGGAGGAGGAGCAATTGAGCAAATCACGACTTCAACTCTTCAAGTCTTCAATAATTGTGTGTCTTCAATCAATCAATCCTCTAAAATCATAAGATGAAACAAGTAAGATTGTAATAAAGTTATAAAATTATAGGTTTTTGAAATAAGTTATTGTTGATTTATAATTGTCATTTGTGAAATTGAATTGTAGGGTAACATTAGGAATTATTTTAATACAAGTAATTGCAATAAGAGACCAAGATCATCTTCTAATAATGAAAGTGAGGAAGGATCTTCCCAAAGGCCAAACCTCAATGTTAAAGAACCAAATCAACCAATGCCTCCGATTTCGAATGTAATTCCACCAAAACCATCATCTAACGAAACTTTTGATGTGAAAGATCTTCCAAGGGACCCGGGAGATAGACCAACGATTACAACTTATGCTTCAAATATTAGAGATGAAGTAAGAAAGCGGTATGTGATTCAAGGACCTTGTCGAATAAGGGTTCATAAGTTTCCATCAAAGAGAATAGGTAACAAAGATAGAAAATTGTTCCCGCATGGTATAATGACTTTGATTGGCTAGAATATAGCAAGAAAAAATACAAAGCATATTGTTTATATTGTTATGTTTGTGGAGACATTATGGGACAAAAAGGAGGGAGAGATTCATTTGTTACAAAAGGCTTTAATAGTTGGAATAAAGCAAAAGATACATTTCGGGCTCATGTGGGTGATGTTGATAGCTTTCACAACAAAGCAAGAGAAAAGTGTGAACTTCTAATGAAACCAAGTCAAACTATTACCGAATCCATGAGGAGGACAAGCGAACGTGAAAGACGTAGGTATAATGATCGATTACGTGTTTCGGTTAGTGCTTCTAGATATTTATTGAAAAATGTTTTACCGTTTCGGGGTCATGAAATTAAAATCGTTGATATGGCGGATTTATATGTTGATGCGAGAAACTGTAAAACCTCAAAGACTAATGAATATCATTTTAAAGTTGAAATTTTCAACACGGTGGTGGATATGCAAATTGTTGAATTCGGGGAACGATTTAATGAAGAAAGCACCCAATTACTAGAATACATGTGTGCTTTGAGTCCATGTGATTCATTTGCTAAATTTGACAAGACAAAATTGTTGAAGTTAGCTAAAATGTACAAAATGGATTTTAGTGATTTGGATATTAGGGATCTTGAAAGACAACTTGATATTTATTATCACTTTTGCATTAAAGATGAACGGTTCAGTAGTTTGAAGGGAATTTCTGAACTTTCTCGTTTGATGGTGAAAACGGGGAGACATAAAGCATATCATTTGGTTTATAAGCTATTGAAATTGACTTTAGTTTTACCCGTTGCAACCGCAACGGTGGAAAGATGTTTTTCCAAGATGAAACTCGTGAAGACCGACTTGCGCAATAAAATTGGTGATGACTTTTTGAACGATGCGTTGGTTTGCAATGTTGAGAAAGAAGCCCTAGTGAAAGTTAAGTTTGAAGATGTTATGGAGCGTTTTACAAAAACGTGTATTCGTCGAGGTGAACTTTAGATTGTATTTGCAACAAACAAATATGTTATATTAATATTTAATGCAACGTACTTTTAAACATTTTTATGTTATTATGTTTGATTGTTTGGTCGGAAATTTTTTTATTATTATTATATTAGCTCGGAAAAAAAAATCTGGTTCCACGGCTATTGATAAATCCTGCATCCGCCCCTGCCTGTTAGCCCCACTAACTAGTCCCTAGGCCACAATGTGAAAGGGGTGTTAAATGTCCTAGGTTTGAACCTAATATTACATAGGGAAAATGACTTATTAGGATAACCAACTATTTGATTTGTTCACGTTTGGTCACTTTTTTTTTTCTTGTTTTATTTGTCATTAAACTATTTTTTTTCTTGCTTTATTTGCTTTATTTTCCCTATTACATATCACTAAGACAAACACGCAAGACCGTAGACTTTATTTGTAACAACCAACTCTTTTACCAATTGCATAGGGTTTATGTGGAGAAAATTTTCTAATTAGTTCCCAACAGAAATTGGATGATAAAAGACATATGGGTCATACGGCCCAAATGAACGGATTAGTTCTTTGCTGCCGGCCCGTCAAAAGTGGTACTATATATTGATGGATTCTACTGAAGAAGCGGGAAATATATTGACTCTTGGTGTCATTCTGCATGAGTATTAATAAGGCTAACCAATGTAGTAATCTTCTCATAATAAAGAAGCTTGAGAGACACACATGTGTAATATTTTTGTGTTGTTTGGTCGTCCAAATGTGCAACTCCTATGATTGCTTTATGTTTTATCTTGTTTCCTTGATATCTAATATGATTGTATGGTAATGGTCCATTGGTCCCAATACAAGTTACACTTACAATAAGTACCCTCGTTGTGCACTAGATTTCCTTGTGTCTAAACCTATTTTTGGTTGCTTGTTTGTTAATGTTTCCACCATATTTTGTTTTTGTTTTGTTGATTCTTCATTTACACAATCGGCTTTTGTTTGGGAGAGAACATTTTCTTTGAAAGTAGTTTAGGTTTCCTATATTTCGTTTCATATATGCAAGAACAAAATATGAAACAGAAACAAACATATCTCATGGTCTAAATGCATCCATCGCACCACTAAGAATTTTTAATAAATACTCTAAAGGAGAGCTGTTCTTATGTAGAAACTGATTGGTAGAAGTTGGGCCAAAAGTAAGGATTTTTTTAAAATTGTGGTGAGGAACAAGTATTACAGAGTGAAATGAAAGAAGACAGAGAGAAAGATTTTTTGATTAATTTGAAATGATTACAACTATACATTCGAGAAGATACATACGAGGAAAATAAAGGTTCCTGGACTATTTTGAAATACAACCGTACATTTTGGAAAATACGAGGAAGATACGTAAATGTTTAGCCAAATAACTGAGATCAAGGCGTAACTAAGGGGGTGTTTGTTTTTTCTCAAAAAGTCTTTTTCCCCTAAAACATTTGCGGGAGGGTAGATGTTTTTCAAAAAGACCGTTTGTTTTCTAGAAGACAAAAGATCTAAAAAATACTTTTTCACCTATTTTTCAAAAACATATATTTTTTAGCTTTTTGAACCTTTTTCCAACTAAACTCCACCCCACCCCTACCCCATGCCCGCCCACCCACCAACCCACACCTACCCCACCCTCACCCACCCCACCCCACCCTTACCCATACCACCAACCCTCACCCCACCCACCCATCACTACCTACCCACCACACTCTCATCCCACCCGGGTTTATTTTAACTAAAATTGATATTATAATGAATGATTCCGAAAAGACGTTAAAAACAAACAATTTTTTTTATGAAGAGCGCAGACATGGAAAATGACTTTTGGTCAATATCTTCTTCCGCAGACATGGAAAAAGACAGAGAACATTTTACCTCTTCAAAAACAAACATCGCCTAACTGTAACTAACTTTAACTAATGCGAGGTAAATTACGACTCCGCCCTTTGTACTCTAATATTCCCCCTTTAAGATGGATTGGAAGAGTAAATGTTCTTCGAGACATCTTAGAATTAAAATGTAAATCGTGGAAGAAGGTAGTGGCTTCATGAACATGTTAGTCAATTGAAAATCAAACATAAGTTTAAGGGTTTATTTCATAAAAAACCTTATATTTTCAACTTTTTTCTGTTTAAACCTAAAACTTTATTTTTTTTCAAAAAAGACCTAAATTTTGGAGAAACTTTTTAATTTAGACCCTTAACCGGTTTTACAGGTTATACATATTTTTTTTTTCAGAAAAAACCCTAATTTCTTTTATTTTTTCCGAAAAAAACCCTCAATTTCAGTGATTTTTTCACAAAGAAATTTTTTTCTTCGTTTTTGTAATTGACATAACTTTCATATACGATGTCCAAATTCTACGAACTTTATATCCCTGGAAAGGTCGTAAGTAATACTACAACTTTGCTTTACTGACTTTTGTTTGAATATATTCAGATATTTCGCTACACTGACTTGTTTTCTTATAATAGTTGTATCTTTTGCATACGAGCTCCGTTTTCGACGTTCTATAAGTCGACGGATTCGTAAACACGAATACATCGTGTAATGAATATTATTTAAATCAAAATATTATTTATATGATTTATCAAATTTTACGATACTGTAGTCTATTATTCGAAATTATAGCGTTTGCTCAATAATTGATTCGAAATAACGTATTGTAGTATTATAATTTCCAATAATACATTAGGAAAGTTTTGAAATTTACATTTCAACGTATTATCCTAATTTGCGCTCTGGTTGACCTTTGTTGACTTTTGTTGACCAAATTTGACGGATGTCACAGACGGGGTCGCAAGAAAGCGACGACGTGAGACTTTTGTGGTTGGAGTTTGAACGGTACAATTTAAACCTTCACAAGCGGATGGAATTTGAAATAAAAAGGCTTATGAAGACAAACAACGATCCCGCCATGATCGACAACGAGCTCGCGAAAAAAAACAACGACTAAAAGACATAAAGTTTTTGTCGTCGACTAAAAGACCCCAATTTTTTTCTTTTTTTACGAAAAAAACCCTCAATTTTTTCTTTTTTCTAAATTTTTTTAATTTAGGCCATTTACGAGTTTATTTACGGGCTCGTTGTTGATCATGGCGGGCTCATTGTTTGTCTTCGTAAGCTTTTATTTTTCAAATTCCATCCGTTCGTGAAGGTTTAAATTGTACCGTTCAAACTCCAACCACATAAATGTCACGTCATCACTTTTTTGCGACCCTGTCTGTGACATCCGTCAAATTTGGTCAACAAAGGTCAACCAGAGCGCAAATTAGGATAATACGTTGAAATGTAATTTTCAAAACTTTCCTAATGTATTATTGGAAATTATAATACTACAATACGTTATTTCAAATCAATTATCGAGTAAACGCTATAATTTCGAATAATAGAGTACAATATCGTAAAATTCGATAAATCATACAAATAATATTTTGGTTTAAATAATATTCATTACACGATGTATTCGTGTTTACAAATCCGTCGACTTATAGAACGTCGAAAACGGAGCTCGTATGCAAAAGATACCGCTATTATTAGAAAACAAACCAGTGTAGCGAAATATCTGAACATATTCAAACAAAAGTCAGTAAAGCAAAGTTGTAGTATTACTTACGACCTTTTCAGGGATATAAAGTTCGTAGAATTTGGACATCGTATATGAAAGTTATGTCAATTACAAAAACGAAGAAAAAATTTTCTTTGTGAAAAAAATCACTGAAATTGAGGGTTTTTTTCGGAAAAAATAAAAGAAACTAGGGTTTTTTCTGAAAAAAAAAATATGTATAACCTGTAAAACCGGTTAAGGGTCTAAATTAAAAAGTTTCTCCAAAATTTAGGTCTTTTTTGATAAAAAATAAAGTTTTAGGTTTAAACAGAAAAAAGTTGAAAATGTATGGTTTTTTATGAAATAAACCCTATGTTTAATATATTTATGAACAAATTTTTCTCCAATAAATTGGCAATCAATTTCTATATATTTTGTGGGCTCATGAAATAATGGACCTAGTCCATTCAAGGTCTTTTGAAAGTTTCTCAAATTAACATTTTAGTCTTTCTATCATAAGTTTTTTTTATCATTATATTTGATCATTTTAAACATCTTAATATCCTAAAACTTTTAATATTAACTTTTTTTATTTATTTCCAATGTTTTAGTCTATTTATTTGAATTTTAAAAAATATTTTTATTTATTTTATTTTATTTTCCAAAAAAATACTAGTCCCCAAATGTGGATGTTACACCTTCATATTTGACAATGTCTCCAATCTTTAATGTATTATGAGGGTTTGGTCTAAGAATTTATAGACATAATCCTACATTTTGGGGGTATGATCACTTATTTACTTGTTACTAGTTTATTTGCCCATTTTACCCTATAGACTTAGCCCCATAGAAACAATACAACTGACTTCTACTTTACATCAGCAATCATCTACCTAAGTGCTACATTAGGCATATTGACAAGTTTTATGATGTAATGTTACGCTATCCATAATGGTGTAACAATAGAGCCAAATTTGAAGTTTCTTGCACACCGATAAGTTTCTATCATACTTTACTTTGTAGAGACCTCTCTTTATAAATCCAAGTAGCATAAAGCCTAACTGGACATTTGTTGGATTGGTTTATTTTGCCACATCTTTGTTACCACCCTTGTATTATCATGTTTTTCAAATTACAAATCATACCTATTTCTCATACCATAGTTTATCAAGAAAGAATTAAGCTTTGTTGGGGACTCAAACATGTCTCCCACTATTGGCTTCATTTTGTTCGATTGATAGTGTGATAACAAATCTTGTACTTGACAAGCACATCCACATCGTTATCATCGTCACTATAGCACTCATTTTTGGAAGAAAATTGGTTACATACATCATCATTCATACTATCAGTTGCAATCCTTAAGGCTACTCTTACTACATAAAATGTTCAGAAAAGGTCCTTACACATCAAGTAATGTAATTCTGGTTTGTGGTTTATCTATATTCCATGAAGATCCAAGTCTGCTTGGTTTAATCCAGCAAATGCATGTCATCATTAGATGAATATTCATGTAACTATGATGTTGAAGCCATACCACGAACCTACATAACAAAGTGTATTACTAGGGGCGAATCTATGTTGATCCAAGATGGGTCTTAGGACCCACCTATTTTATTAAGTTGTATTGTTAATTATATATAGAATAAATTAGGAACCACCTTAAAACTAATTAAGGACCTACCTTAGCGCAATAAATATCAATCAAATTAAAAGAATCAAGTCTATCTTGTTAAATGTTAAGGAGCTCAATCAAATAAATAACCCAATACACTAAAATACAACAAAAGGGGGGAAGGAAAAAAATACGTCAAACATAACCACGTACAATCGCTGCCCACTGCTTGCCTGCTTCCTCACGTTGTCGCCTGATCGCCGATTACCACAATGAAGTTGATAAAGACCGATACACGCAACAAAATAGGCGATCAAATTTTGAGTATTAGTTTAGTGTCGTATGTTGAAAAAATGTTTTAGAAAGTATCAATAATTATACAATCATGAAAAGATTTCAAGATATAAGATATTGTCAGATACAATTGTAAGAACTTTAATATAACTATTGAAGTTATGTTTGATTTTTCTAAGAAATGACCTGACCAACCCGCTACTAGTATTTTTTTTTTTTTTTTACTCTTTCATTTTTTCGGTTTATTTAAATAGGGAACCACGTGAATTTCGATTCTAGATTCGCCACTGTGTATTACCTAAGTTGATGATCTTATAACTACAATATGACAAACTTTGAAACAATCATACTCAAGCTTCAATGATGGCAGATTAACCTCAATTTATCAAATCCTTCACGCAGTCTAATGATTTCATTATCTCTTTACACCTATTTATGCTCATGATGGTTTCCAAGAAACATGATGGACGATGGTACATAAATGTGATGTTTGTATAGAATTTGGCTTCTCAAATGAGGTAGCAGGCATTTTACAGGAGTACAACGGATGCATCCATCCCCACCACGTAATGAAGGTGATCATGTTTGGAAGGGAAACATCAAACATGTTAATTCTATAAACGTAAAATCTCGCCCAAATTTTAAATATAAACTCTAAAAACCTTTTAGAGAGTAGAACCGGAAAAAACTTAAAACAACTTTAAAGCTTCCTTGCGAATACTTTTAAATTAAATAATAACTCAAGCTAAATATACTTTTGTTATCTAAATGAACCATAAAAAACATAAATCATCATTTAAATTGATGATCATTTAAAATGAAACACTCTTTATTCTCATCGCCGCTAGAAAAACAATAAGAAACATAAATATATAGATATAGATTTAATCCCACATGAATGCCAAAAATAAACGTTTATCAGAAAAAAGAGAGATCTACATTACTCGGTTTAGTAGGGCCCCATAAATATTAAATAGTGACCAAAAGACTCATGTACAACATTGAAATGGCTGCCTTAGACCACCAGCACGGCGGCCCTCTTCCTTAAACGCGGAATCTGGATAACTTTACACGTTTGTGCCTTACTTCCTATTGTTCCTACTACGAAAGCATAAAAAAAAATTTATCGCTAATGCTGTAAAATATATTATATTTGATTCTAATGCGGAAAAACCGGTGACTAAACATTATTAAACAGGGCTTTACGCTGTGTCTTGAGTTTACTTAAAGAATGGAAAGGATGGGAGGGGAAGTAAATATGTGTTCTTGAGTTTTTATTATGGAAGGGAAGGAAACTAGACGTGTTCTTAAGGTTTTTTAAAGGATGGGAAGGGAAAGGAGGGGAAGGGAAGGGTACATAAATTACACTAAAAAGGTAACGCCCCAAATATGGGCTGCTTGGAAGGGGACCCTTCCATTCCATTCCATTCATTCCTCCTCCCTTTACCTTCCTTCCATTCACTCCCCTTCCTTTGCCTTCCATTCCCTTCCCTTTGTAATTTAACTCAGAAACATAGCGTTAGAAAATTCTTACGTTCCCGAGTTAAAATTAGAAGGGAATGGAATGGAAGGCAAAGGAACGGGAGTGAATGGAGGTAAAGTAAAGAGAAGATGAATGGGATGGAATGGAATGGAAATAATCCCTTCCAAGCAGCCCATATTTGGGCAGGTAAGTTTGTAATGTAATTTGTGTATCATTCCCCTCCCTTCCCTTCCCTTCCCTTCCCCTCCTTTAAAAAAACTCAAGAACACAACTGGTTTCCTTCTCTTCCATAAAAAAAACTCAAGAACACACATTTACCTCCCCTTCCATTCGTTAAGTAAACTTAAGAACATAACGTTAGACTTCGTTTGGTTCACAGGATTTTTCAGGATTTGTATTTTAAATCCCGAGAAATTCTATGTTTGGTTGGTGAATAAACATGAAATTTAAAATGATAAGATTTTTTAAAATGACTCAAAATCCCATGAATACGGGATTTATAAATACCTTGACTCATTTGCATTTAAAATTCCATGAATGAAAGATTTGTTTTTCACATTCGGCCACTACACCACTGATGCCACCTCCACTGTTTGCCACCTGCCGTCGAGGCTGCCTCCACCTCCAGCCACCCGACTACCGACGCCACCTCCAACTCTGGCCACCTTGCCGTCGACGGCGCCTCCACTCCGACCACTCCACCACCGCTACCGCGTATACCTCCAGCCACCACACTATTGCTGCCGCTGCCGCCTTGATCTCCAGCCACCTCATCGCCACCGATGTCGCCTCTACCTCCGGCCACCTCATCTCCAGCTTCCACCTCTAGCCACTCCTACCAACGTCGACCCGTCCACCTCCGGCCACCCCATCACTGTCACCGCCTCCATCTCTGGCCACCCCCATCGTCGACACTACCTCCACCTCCGGCCACCCTACCATTGTTTCCTCCATCTCCGACGACACCACTGTTGACGTGCTACCTCCCGCCACCCCACCCCTGACGCTATCGCCTCCACCTCCGACAACACCACCCTCGTCGCCACCTCCACATTTGGCCCCTACCGCTGACGCCACCTCTGCCTCCAGCTACCCCACCACCTCGTCCGTCTCCACCTGCGACCACCCCACCGTCGACGCCGACTTCACCTCCAGCCACCCTATCGCTGACGTTGGCTCCACCGCAGAATTTGTGTCAACTATTCTATTATCGGTTCTCGGTCATTGGTTAACGACAATTTAATGTTGATGATTCTAATGTTTGTTTTTTCAATTTCATAAAGGTTTTGATATCCAACCAAACGGGTCATGGGATTTTAAATACTATGATTTTAAATTCTGAAGGATTTGAAATTGCATTGAATTTCAAATCCTAGTGTTTGAAATCCACGAACCAAATGCCCCCTTAGATTTTGTTAGACAATCAAATTGATGTAGTTTACAAATTAATATCAATTCTATTTATATATTGTAATTGGTGTTAATAGATAATTGATTATCATTGAAAATATTTCCATTTTGATACAATGATTCAAACTGGCAATGATTCAAACCGATAAATACCACATTCGGGAACAATGAAGCAAAATTTAATTAGATTTGTAATTTATTAAATAATTTTTATATTATTTTAAGGAACACACATCAACGTGAGCTTGGTTCTGAAACCGACCCGTACACGAGCCAGACCGAGACCGAGATAAGGCATTAGAGGAAACTAAGGACCGACCAAAGTACATGATTTGGTCTTGGGTTTGGGTTCGGGTATGCTCGGGTTTTGTCGGTTTTTACCTGAGCAGAACCAAGCACTTATTTTTGGGTCTGGGTTTGGTCTTGGTATCGGGTTTGGTCTTGGGACCGGGTTTGGTCTTGGGACTGAGAAAACCAAGCAGGAGCAAGTACTTACTTTTGGGTTCGGGTTTGGTTTTGGGACCGAGCATGACCAACCTTAATCAAAAGTACACATTGTTATCTTTTTATATCAATTGACAATTTTATATTTAAAATAATAGTGTAGCATGATTTATTACGATAAACGAGACATTTGTTTATAACATTTTTGAATCAATTGTAATTGCAAGCAAACATAATCAAACCAAACAATACACCATATTATAAATATCAAAACGGAGAACATCAACATAATTCAACAAAACCAAAGCCAAAAGTGGTAAGTTGATCATGGTTCCAAGTTTTCTAACCAAACATAAAGTCTTAATTCATCATCAAAATCATCAAATTCTCCTAGTCATCTATTATCTCTAAAGGACTTTTCCCTTTGCCTTTTCCCCTTCTATTATGTATTGCATCTTCAAGTCCTAGTAAAAATTTGTCTTATGATCCTATTGACTATGAATGTTTCGATAAGACAGATTTTTGGGTGGTTGAAGAAGAGCCAGAAAAAGAACTTGATTATAATGATATAGAAACTATGCTTGACGAGCAAGAACACGAACCGGCTTCTCAAACACAAGGTGTCACTTTTTATTTCTATGAAAACTTATATATTGTTGTAATTTTAGTTTATTATTAGTCTATTACATGACACTAAAATTGTTTATTTGATATTGTAGAAAATGGAAGTCACCATATTTTTGATACAAATGAAGTTGATAGTGAATTTCATTTACTAAGCGATCGTGAGATTGATGCATTTAACACTCCAATGTCTCGATATCCATGATTCGTTTGATTTTCATACGTTAGTATTCATTTGAAACTATATTTTGTTTCGTATTATACGTTATGTTTGTTTTTGATATATTTGGATTGATGTAAAACTTGTGATTATGGGGGTTTTAATGTATTTGGATTGATCTACATCATATTGTTGTGTATGTTTTTTATGTTTGAACATATTAATGTCAAATTCTTGGTTTTATAGTGGCATATGTATGTAGAAAAATAAAAAAAATCCTATAAATTTTGGAAAACAGTTTGACTGACCGGTTGAACCGAAAAAAGTCACCAGACCGGTTCGATTAAAAAACTGGTTTTTAATACATTGGGTTTAATAAAATATATCAAAGTCCAGAGGGTGCGGCAGCCAAAAGGCTCCTGAGTTTGAAACCCTAGGATCCCAGGCATTATAAATAAAGGCCTTGGGGTACAACCCTAAGGCATCCCAAGCTCATTGAGCGGCCAAACTCCTCCCTCCTCTCCCCTTTTGTGAAATCTCTTCCCTCTCTAGGGTTAGAGTTTTTTGCTTCTGATCTGTCTAATTTTCTGGTGATCTTTGGGTGTGAATCACTAAAGGGATTCTACTTTGGATCTTGTTCATCCTTGTAATTATGGCCTTGACTAGAGCACAAAGAAGGAGCCTTGATGAGGTATATTCTGTTTAAGTTTTAAGTTGCAATAATCTTTATGAAGTATGAACTGCATGATCTTGAACAATGTTCATGGAATTTCTGTGATTTGATCTTATTTGTCTTCCGCTACATGTGTTTATGTGTTAATGTGATCAAATCCCAACAAAAATACCCTTAGATGCACAAGGGGCATGTCCCTTATCTAGTCTGCCAACCGATTCGACTAAAGATTGCGGATGTTGAACATTCCAATTTGTTGAGGAAGGGAAATGGTTTGGTATTGAGACTTCCTTTTACCCAAACTAGATTCCTTCATTCTCATCTTTTCTAACTTCAGTAGTCTGGCTTCGGTCAGAAACTGTCACCTCGGTAGGGACCGATGTTGTGACTTTTGGCACTCGTGTTGACTCTCGGGTACTTCAGTAAGAAACCTTAACTGGCCTCTTTTCTGTAAGATTATCGTACTACCTGGACGTTTTCTGTTGAAGAGATATGTCAAACACCACTTCTCCTTTTGAGACATAGGATGGTTTGCCCCTCATGGGGGCGTGTTTCTGTTATAATATAGAATAGCTTGATATTAATATTGAAGATTTAACCCCATATAAAGGGATACAAAATGGGGCTCTTGGCCAAACGTAAACCCTAATGGCTTACCCAAACCCACATGAGTGTTAACTTTAATCACTAACACCCCCCCTGCAGTTTGATCAGGAGGAGACGATTAAACTGAAAAAATAAATAAAACATTAAAATACATAATTGAAAAACAGCGGTAGCGGCGGTGGCAGAGCTCTAACAATGACTGCTAACAATGACTGCTCGCCGAAGAAGAAAAGAAGGGGAGCGGTGACCATATGCAGTTTCGTTGAAGAAGAAAAGAGATAGTCGTGTCAGCGATTATGGAGCCGACGACAGAGGAGTCCGGAGAAAGACAATGAGCAAAGAGAAAGGGCTCGAGCTGCGGCAGACGGAGCCAATGTCGACGATATCAACGACTGCAGTGTTGATAGAGGGAGACGTAGACGACTACAAATCAGATGGCTACCCAACGAAGATTGTTCGGAGCAGAAGAAACCATCCAAGGTGAGGGGTCGAAGCAGACGAGGCAGTATAAGAAGCCGATGATGAGCTTTGGTTTTGTGTCGGTGGTTGTATTATTATTTATTAGAAGAACGAGGAAACGGAAAAACATTGAAGGCCTTTCCGACGACTATAAGGTTGCCGGAGGTGGAGGTCGGCGGCGGCGGTTTGTGGTCATCAGTAGGGTTTTAACCTAGAGCTCTGATACCATGTTATAATATAGAACATCTTGATATTAATATCGAGGATTTAACCCCATATAAAATAGGGATACAAAATGGGGGCTCTTGGCCAAACCTAAACCCTAATGGGTATTAACTTTAATCACTAACAGTTTCCTCTTACTGTCTGCTATAAAATCTAGGCATCCCAATAGGTCGAGGCTCCACTAACGGATTCGATTTAACTGTCTCTGTCGATGAATGCATTCCATCATCTTCTCCCTCTGTATGACCGCACTATAAGCTACAATTGTCTCTAATAAAAAATCTAGGTTTCTCCAACCCTCCTGATGTTTATACGAAATCTTCCAGCTGCTAGTAGTTTATCTCTCTTCTCAGTCATTATTACAGGTCTCTCAAGCTTACACCTCTTTCTGGCCCCTCCTTGCCGAGGTTATTAAGTGCTGACATTTGTAACAACCTCTATCGCTCCATCTAGCAGGTGATGTCGGGCCTGCTTCTAGAATGTTCTCTATCTACCGCTACTGCCATTTTAGGTTCTTTTCTAACCATGTCAAGGATAGCCTTCCTGGTAGAGATATTATTCCAACTACATTCTTCAAGAGTCAAAGTTGTGATCTTTCAGATTGTTGATCTTAGTCCCCGTCTTCAACCTTGAAGCTCTGATACCACTTTGTTGGGGGTCTGGGACCGGCACACAATTATTCTGCTCGTCTTGGTGCCGATAGATCCCACGACTAAGAGCTTCGAACAAACGACAACCGCACAACTATCTAGACTAGAGAGAAATATGAAGAATTAACTGAGAAACATAAGGATATAAAGTGGTTCACTTGACAATAAGTCAAGCTACGTTCACTGTGAGAACCGAGAGAATTTCATTGATAAACTTCAATGTTTTACAAGATAGAAACTAAGACTATCTTCACAATGTTCACAACCTAAACATTGAATATCTACCACTCTTAATATTTTGACATAGTATTCGGGTGAAGGATAATGAGATGTATATAAGCAAGATATAGAAGGCTGAACATGCAAGGTCTTGGGCTGGAAATACCAAACTAGGTCTGTGCACTTAGTTGCTTTAGTATGAGAAACGACTAAACCATGCTCCCCATGCTGCCCTAAAACTTTGATATTGTGCCATCGCATATTCCCAATGTATTCTCACAGCTGATGGGACAATACGAAGGCAGGTACAACTGAAGACTCCTTCTTCGGTTGTATAACCCTCCTTAGATTGCGGTTGAGTAACCCCTCTGGACGAGACTATGTAACTGTCTGAGTATGCTCCTGCACTTTTTTTAGACTACACTTTGGTCAGGGGCCAACTCTTCGCCTGATAAAACTCTTTGGTCTGAATTGAGTTTTGGTTAGAGAATACTGCGGTTTCACCTTGTTCTGTTGCTGATAAATTCATTACTGTGACCGTAGCCCACATTATTGCTGTCAGAGTGAACTGTGGTTCACAGAAGATACTGGTGATTGGCTTCTCCTGACATGGTTCTTTCATTTTGATGGAGTTCACTATGTATCACAAATCTTTGGTCTGATAACCTTTTCGACCTGCTGACCTCCTCGATTATCACCAACTCCTGTTGTCTATCTTGGATTACCTTATTCGCATGCCCAACCGAGGACACATCTACTGATTCAGAGGAGGTGTGACTTTTCTCAGTCTTGCTGATCCATATGTTTCTGGTTCCAACTCAATTATGTTGATCAACTGAAGAAGCACTCTTGTCATACTGGGTGAGATGCACCCGACTCGTGATATCTTCTTCTACTGTCAATCCACTTCGGTTGGTCTGACCGGAGCAAAGACATTCTTTGACCGAGGACTAAGGATTTGTTCGAGGCGCATATCTCAATAGTATTGACTTTACTCCGTCTGTTTCTGGTTGCTCCGGACAACTAATTCTCTTCAATTACCTGGATTTCTCCGGTTCAAATTTAGGCTCCACACTTTGCTCAACACAAGGGTCCATTTCCAAATGATACAAGGATTCAATCCAAGCATCTAAGATATAATTATTTTGAAAGATTCAAGTTACAACGTGTTTGGGTTTCATAAATCTAGGATTTTTTACTATAATGTTTTAATAAGTGATAGTAACTAGACTATGAA
>JAKNSD010000071.1:117785-149377 GCA_023525715.1 Cichorium intybus | reverse complement strand
TTCTTCTCCTTTTCATTCACATCCTAAATAGACTATTGTAAGGAAGTGATTGAGAATGAAGTGAAGAAAGCAGTACCAGTAGAAGACCAGAATCTATCATGAACGGAGATGAACGGAGAGTGGACGATCGGATGAAATCATAAGTATTTATGTTATGGGTTTATGATTTTACCAGCCAACTTTGTCTAATTTTATTTGTATAGATTAATTAATTTTCTATAAATTTATGTTAAATTTTTTGTTATAATACTTTATAAATCATATTGTCATAAAATTATAACAAAACCAATTATTTGTATGCATGAGTAATTAATATCAAGTTAATAATATATAACATAGTATTAACATTAATAATTATTACATTATAAAATATATCGGTTGATTAAATAAACTATAAATGTATAAACATAAAACCTAAGGGACCAAAATCGACATTGGAAGTTAATTTAAGACATATCACTTAATCTGCTTAACTAGGTTTTTTACCTAAATTGTAAAGATATTCATTTTCTAAGGTTAAAAAAAGAGTTGTTAAGTTAGAAATATTAGTTGGTATCACTGTAGAGTAAAGTCAAAAAACAGAAAGTTGAGGGGCTAACTATGTCAATAAGTGAAACTGAAAACTAATGCCTCAAACCCCTCCATTTTTTATTTAAGACATTGAGAGTTAGGGACAGAATGGAACATTGGAAGCAAAATTGAAGATCGAGTTATGATTTTAAGTAAAAAAATTCAAAAGGAGCTTCTAGTGTAACTAATTTCACCGGTTTTGTCATTTAAGCTTCCAACAGTTACGTAATCTTTATAAATTCGAATTTCATGATGAACTTCTAGATTATTTGATGTTTAATATAGAATTTTATGTTTGTATCACTAATCTAGTAGTGTAAGTTTATCTCCATAGTTGAAAATGATAAAGTTAAATACATGTATCCTATTTACAAATCATTGGTGAAAATCAATCCTAGAGGTCAACTTCGAGGTTTTGAATGCATTAATGATGTTATATGAATGATAAAACATATTAGAACAAATTATTAGATCAGTTATTATCAAAAAAAGTCATTAGAAATGGTAATTTAAGTGTTAGAATCGAATTAAGCAAAGTAGGCTGCCACATCCGAAAGTTTTCCATGATTTTGTGTTGAATTGTAAAAAAACCACACATAGTTTCACAAGGATTAAAAAGAGTTAATTAAGTTTAGAAACCTTGCCACACTTTGTAATTTCTTTGGTTTCCATTCATTTAGCCTCTAGTTTCCTCCATTATTCCTTGACTCGTAACCGGTGTCTAAATGGTTAAAAGAGTTAATTAAGTTTAGAAACCTTGCCAATGTGGGATTAGCCCACTTGGTAGAGGCTTTGCCCTCTTAGACAGGAGGTCCAAGGTTCTATCCCTAGCACATGCGTTTACTAACTAGGTGTTACTAACTGCTAACAGATAACTAGTCATTAAGTCCGACCTTACCCTTTGTTATCTGTGTATTGGCTGTTCAGTTTAATAGTGTGTTTGGGATTTTATGTATTTTTATGTGACACCCCCTTTAAGTCTCTTAGAAAACACACAACTTCAAGCCTTCAATTCCTCGGTGTTTAGAGCAAAGGAGTCAATTATGTGGTCTATGAGGTAAATTTTTGTTTTCTCATGTTTACACTAATTTTTTGACTTATCTATGTTCTACTTCTAAAACATCTTTTATGTTACGTAGATTTTAGGGTTGACATTTACCACCACTGGTTTGAAGAAAGGGTGATTTCAAAACTGGTTGGAATGAAGCATAATTTTAGATCTAGGTAAGAACATCCTTAGTTTTCAGTCTCTCTTTCCATCAATTTCTACCTTTTGATTTAAGATTTTTCCAAATATTTGATATTTTTATTTGTGATTTGGTAGGCTTTTGATGAAACTCTTGTGGAATTGGATAGTGTAGGAGTGATTTTTACAATGAATTCATTAGCCTTGGCAAAATGAAGATGTTAGATTAATTGTTTTTAGCATAATTTATTTAGTCAATATATGGTCAATTGTGTAGTCGAATTGTGCAAATTTGCATTCATTTTCATTGCAATGAGGGAGAATTTTGAGTTATTGGAGAAGCTTGGAGTTTATACCAGGTTTCTTGATGATGCATAAACCATTTATATTCGGGGACCAAAATAGTCATTTTAGATGGAACATAAACCAAAAAATGTGAAAAGAACCTCAAATTAGGACAAAAATTGTAAGATAAATTTTTCAATATAGAAATTTCAAAAATTAGCATACTCAAGGACCAAATATATATGTACATAAATTGGCTCTTCAATAGCATGTTTTTGATCTTATTACAAGCTTGTATGTTGTAGGAGTTACCTTTTTTTAAAGTTTGTTTCCATAATTGAGTGCTCATTAAAGGTCTTACTACTTTTGGGTGTGTCTTCTGTTTCCACAACGACCGAAAATGTATTTAGTCTTAAATTCAAAATAAAAATTACATGAAACTATAAATTATTCACATAATCACCAATAAAACAATCGGTACTTTATCTTTAGAAAACATCATATTGAGAAAATGACAATATTCATCATTTTTACATTTTTATACTTTTGCAATTTTTATTATTTTCAAGTAAAGTGACATTTTGGCCACCATCGAAATGACAATCTTGAAATTTTGACAAATCGACTATTTTGATATTTTGATGTTCTTTATCAATATGCCTTTTTAAGTACAGTGAACTCCTAAAGAAGCAAACATGAAGTTGCATACGGCTCCAAAGATTGGAAGTTTGTATACGAATCATGAACAATCTCATTTGGATCTTTGAATGTGATTTAATATGACTTGAAAAATCAATAAATTTCAAAAGAGAAACTGTGGGATGGCTTTGAGCATTTGTGATCTTATACACTAATGATTTCTTCATTTAGTTTTTCCAATTGCTAATTCTATTAATTTAAGTATATTAAATTAGAAGACAATTATAAACATTAACATAAATTGTAAAAAAAAACCTCCAGCACCGCATCATACCATAGCGCTCTACATAATCTTATTTACAACTTTTACGATGTGGTTTACGGTTTAATAAAAACTCAACCACTTACTTGATGGAGTATAGGTTTTATTTGAAACCACATGTCACTACACTGAAAATACTCCCTTAAATAACCGTGTACTATAATTCATATGTTTCTTATAGCGTTAAATATTATTTGACATTGGGCTTTAGTTGTGCCAAATATTTTTTTGTTGAACCAAACCATATATTCACCCCTGCCAATTTAAGTCTGCCTCGTTACGTTCGTTTGATTTTACATCATTATTTTATTGATAAGAATGAATGAACTAGAAATCAATCAAACTAAAATATTGTAAATAAATTATCGGTTACTTGTTGTCGCATTGTATGGATACCGAAACTTTTTATTTTTAACCTGCAACAGCAACATCGTTTATTTTTAACCTAAAATAACATACTTTAATAATTTTATTATACATCCCAACAACAATGTACTTATATTTTTAACTTAAAACAATAACATAATTTTTTTAACCTAATAAACAAAGTTCATTATAGATGGTTAATGATATTTTCTAATCCCATTGTATAATGTTTATGAAAGAAAACTAATCGTTAAAAGAAGACTAGCTGCCGTATTCTTAAAGAAAACTAATCGCCAAAAAAAAGGCTATTAATCGTCCACTCTTTGCCTTACCATATTGCTCCTAAATTGGTGTCTAAGGCAATAAATTAGAATTCTCCTTTTGCCCTATCTTGTCGTTAATGTGCTTTACCATTTTGCCCCTAATTTCGTGTCAAATGAGATCAAAGAGGAACTATGCATATTAACTATTAGGCTAAAGTATTTTATTTTTAGAATGATTATCTGTTATAATAATTGAGAAACTTTTGAAATTAGATACTTCATTCAAGAACTTGAAGTGGTCATAACTACTTAATTACCTGGAAGAACTTGAAATACCTGTTTGTTTAATTAAAACTACATGGCATTCAAACCTAACATTTTTATTGCCCGAACCCAAAAACCAAAAAATTGTCCAACTTATTGCCATTTCATTTTGTAATGACATAACATCTATAATGCTTTTGATCAGGTGAGTCAATATAAAATCTAAACTTGAATTAAAGCACCACGTATTGTTATTTTCAACCCAAAACAACACTATACTTTTATTTATAACAAAAATCAATGTACATTTAACCAAAAGAGACTAGGTTTCCAATTTTGAACCAAAATAGCATAGTTTTGTTTTTAACCCAAAACAATAATAGATTTTTAACCTAAAATGTTTGCTAAAAAGAAACTAATCACTGAAAAAAAAATTATTCGTCGATCGCCGCATCACACGGGTACACACATAGTAAGTATATATATGTATATATGTATGTATGCATATTTGTATGTATGTGTGAATGATACTTTTATCCTTTATATTATATATGTATATATGTATGCATGCATATTTGTATGTATGTGTGAATTATACTTTTACCCTTTATTTATCAATAGCATATTTAGATGTAATAAAGTAAAACTTAACAGACATATTGCAATTATAGTAAGCTATTGGGTAAAAGTTTACGGAAAAACAATTATTTAAAGAAAAGGCATATACATACATGGTTATTGATATTTTATGGTAATGAAAAGGAGTAGGTAACATGGTATCTTTTTGTCCGACAATATCGCATTCATCAACCCTTTATCACTCACACGGCATTATAAAAAAAAAATATATTTTTGTTGATAGGGTGTATAAAAGTTAGATTGGAGTGATAATAGAAAAATCGTTATTTTATTTACTCACTTTTTATACTTGTATGTTATCGATTTTCAGATATTTTACAGTATTTCTTTATCTTTTTGAAGAAACTACTAGTAACAGAGGTTTCAACGAAGACAGATTGAATCCATAGCTAAGTTTGAGCTAACAACGACAGAATTAGGACAGATCAACGATGGAAATTAATGAAAAGTAGTTTCGTCATGTAATTTGTTTATCCAGAGATTTCCTTGAGACCAGCAATTAACGTAGTTCGTAAAACGGAATGCTAAAATAAAGACGGATTACAAGAGATAAAGAACCTTACTCTCCACCCCAAGAATCGTACAAAACGTATCAAATGACTCTTTTATGCCTGAATACCGTGGTATTCTGTCATTTAATCCCTTACTAAACTATTGATACACATTTCTTGGCTACGGGACAGCTCTACCCGTGATCCCGTGGAAACTGCGTTTAGCACAGATTATCAGCGACTACATCCACGTTGATGGCTCTGTATCTAGTACTGGAAAACGACGTTGCTATCTATGTTGTCAAAGATGTAGTACACTATATTACGCCTGACAATCGTGTCGTGTTCGTGTTCGGTTGGCGGGTTGTGATAACTTGACCCTAACCCGACCCGTTTAACTATCGTGTTGTGTCAACCCGTTTATTTTCGTTTCGGGTAGGCGGGTTGGCATGCCAACCCTTTTACTTTGTAAATATGTCGACTTAACAAGTAACTCGCCACAAAGCCGATTTACATTTGTGTTCGATGTATTATAAGCCAAAAGAAACAGAAGCATACTTAAAACCGCAAGCAGCAGCAATGAGAAAAACGGAACGGTATAGTTTAACAATCGAAAAACCGATCTATGCGGTTTAAACCTAAAATCGCACCATACTACTACGAACTAAGGAAGTCAACTTCTATGAGCTAAGATAGTCAGATCTTTCTAGAAGCCCATTCGTATTACCTACATGCTCATTTACGCATTCCAAGGTTGCATCGACCTAAAGCCATCCGCAGTTGCGATATGACTTGCAAATTGGATGTGCATGGACACGTAACAATAATCTTGCAAATTTGGAAACACTTGCAAAGAAAAGGGTACCTATATAATATATATTGAACATTCTCTTCTTTCACACATTTTTTGGATTATATATATATATATATATATATATATATATATATATATATATATATATATATATATATATATATATATATATATATATATATATATATATATATATATATATATATATATATATATATATATATATATATATATATATATATATATATATAGGAAGGGTTCAAATGAGAACCACTAAAAGGTTGAGAACCGTGAGAACCACTAATTCACAGTTTAATAAAAAATTTACGTTATAATACTCACAGTTTAATAACTAGAAATTTTATTATATTGTGAATATTGTATAACGTATTAAAAAATAAGGAATTTTATTAAGTTTGATGTATTTTCACATAATAAACAAGTTTAAAAAACAAAAAAACAATAAAAAAACACAATTCTTAATTTGTGAATATCGGTTCCCACGGTTCTTAACATTTTAGTGGTTCTTATTTGACCACTCTTTCGTTACCGGTAAGACCGTCCGTAGAGCGCAATAAGAACTCAATAATATGATCAAACGCAACTCATGTAACATAATTTAATTGTGTTTTTTTTTAACTTTTTTCATTTTTTTTGTATTTATTTATTTGTTTTAATATTTTTAATACTTTTCTAGAAGCCCATTCGTATTACCTATTTACTTGATTTACGCATTCCAAGGTTGCATCGACCTAAAGCCATCGGCAGTTGCGATTTGACTTGCAAATTGGATGTGGAAGGACACAAATTTGGAAACACTTACAAAGAAAAAGATACCTATTGAACATGGGGCTTCTTCCTTCGCATCATTTTTGGATTATATATATATATATATATATATATATATATATATATATATATATATATATATATATATATATATATATATATATATATATATATATATATATATATATATATATATATATATATATATATATATATATATATATATATATATATATAGGGCTAGGATCAAATATATATATACAAGTATTGTGTAACCTTGAAACTCAATCTGGACCACTCATTTAAAACACATTCTGTTAAGAATGTACAAAATTTAGTTCATTCTGTTAAGAATGGTAAGAACTTATTCTGTCAAAAACTTATTCTGTTAAGAATGTGTTTTTTCATTGTTACGAGAATGAAATCCGATGGATAGGATTTGGTTACAGGGTAACACAATAATTGTCATTCTTATTATAACCTAGCTCTATATATATATATATATATATATATATATATATATATATATATATATATATATATATATATATATATATATATATATATATATATATATATATATATATATATATATATATATATATATATATATATATATATATATATATATATATATATATATATATATATATATATATAGAGTCCGTTTTAAGGAAGAACCATTTTTTCCTAAAAACCTAGAAACCTTTTGACTGAAATATTTTTTTTTCAAAAAAAAAAACATAATACACCTAGTCGTTTATATTTAAGATTTTTTGTCAAAAAAAATTGAAAAATAATATGTATACACGAAATGTGCATATATGCACTTTTTCGCAAATGTGTATATGATCATGTTTCGTGAATATGTACACATTTCGTGTATACATGTTTTTTTTTTCAAATTTTTTTTACAAAAGGTCTTAAATATAAGCGATTAGGTGTATTATGTCATTTTTTTTGAAAAAAAAACTTTCAGTCAAAAGGTTCCTAGGAAAAAAATGGTTCCCATTTGATATTTAGACTATATATATATTTAGTCTATATATATATATATATATATATATATATATATATATATATATATATATATATATATATATATATATATATATATATATATATATATATATATATATATATATATATATATATATATATATAGACTTAGGATCTTTTGAGAACTAACTTCACCCCGAAAACCCGAGAACTCCCAACTCCTTTTGGAACAATCCCACATCTCCCAAACCGATATTTTTTTCAAAAAACCGACCCCATAGGCCTCTTAGACGCTAAAAATGGGGCTGGGTCGCTAAAAATTTTTTCCGAAAAAATGACTTTTTATTTTTGAAAAAGTTTGTACATGTGCAAAAAAAAAAGTTTGCACATGTGCAAACTTTTTTATACGTACACTTTTTTTCAAGTTTTTTTTATGGAAGTCTTTCTAACATATATTTAAGGCGTTCTATAAAAAAAATTTGAAAAAAAGTGTACGTATAAAAAAGTTTGCACATGTGCAAATTTTTTTCAAAAAAAAAGTCGTTTTTTTCGGAATTTTTTTTTCGAAAATGCTTAAATATGTGCGTTTTAGAGGCCTATGGGATCAGTTTTTAAAAAAAATATCGGTTTGGGAGTTCTCGAGTTCTCGGGGGACTTGTGGTTCTCAAAAGATTCTAACTATATATATATATATATATATATATATATATATATATATATATATATATATATATATATATATATATATATATATATATATATATATATATATATATATATATATATATATATATATATATAGGGTCGAGATCATGAGAGAACCTAAAAAACCCTAAGAACCTAGGAACTTTTTTTCTACACAATATTTTTCAAAAAAAATAGCATATTTTATTTTTTATATGCATATTTATATAAAATTCACGGTATATGCATATATATATGCATATGCATATATATAAATTTTTTTTTCAATTTTTTTTAAAAATGACGGAATAGGACCGTCTAAGAGATTTAAACAAAAATTTTCAAAAAAAAAGCATTTTTTTTATATGCATATATATATGTATATGCATATAAATGTGCATATGAAAAAAAAATAAAAAAATGATTTTTTTGGAATTTTTTTTTTAAATCTTCTAGTCGCACAATAAGGGTTTTTTAGGTATATTTTTTTTGAAAAATATTGTGTAGAAAAAAAGTTCATAAAATGGGTTCTTAGGTTCCTAGGCTTTTTTAGGTTCTCAATTGAACTTTACCATATATATATATATATATATATATATATATATATATATATATATATATATATATATATATATATATATATATATATATATATATATATATATATATATATATATATATATATATATATATATATATATATATATATATATACACATATATACATATATACATATATACATATATATATATATATATATATACACATATATACATATATACATATATACATATATATATATATATATATATATATATATATATATATATATATATATATATATATATATATATATATATATATATATATATATATATATATATATATATATATATATATATATATATATATATAGAGAGAGAGAGAGAGAGACAGAGAGTTAGGATTAAATGTGAGTTGTGTGAATGTAAGACCAATTGTGATGCATCCATTCGAAAAAATCTACGGTTGTAGATGCAGGGGTCAATCGTAAATATATGACAATTAATTAATTAATCAGATGTTACAAGTAAACATTTAAAAGGGTATTTTAGTCTGTTAATCAAATCTTAAATAAGAAATCCTTTATTTATCTCCTAATTTGATGGAATTTAATAAAATATTTAATTGTCTAATTAATTAAAATTTAAACATGTATTTTCTGATTAATAAAAACAACAATTACATTAAAAACGTAGATAGATTTGATACTAGATGAACAAATATACACAAACATTATATACTACATTCTTTAAGAATCTGTTTGCAATTGTATACTACATTCTTTGTTAAAATGCAACATTCTTGAAGAATATGCAAAAACTTTCTAAGAATATACACAACATTTAGAAGAATATACACAACATTTAGAAGAATATACACAAACTTTCTATACTACATTCTCTTAGAATATGTTTGTAAGATAAACTACATTCTTTGTTTAAAATACAAATTCTTGAAGAATATGAAAAAGAAAGTCTACATATACTACATTCTTCAAGAATATGTTTGTAGACATGCCAAAATGAAATACGATAATACTACATCCTTCCCTTTTCTTCATTGTTTTATCAACTCTGTTCATATTCGACCACAACTTTGTAAGTTTTTGGAAGGTTGTCCATAGGTTTGTTACAATCTTTCATTCTTAAATAATAGTTTGGTTTCAATTATCATTCTTAAAGAATATCCTTTCATGCAAAGAGAAATTAATACAAAAAAGTTAAAACTTTACAGCTTGAAATCGACATTTTGACAATTATAACTCGAATTAAGTACAACAAATACATTAGTCTAATCAAAAACATGTTAGATGTGAAGGCTTTGACAAATCAACCAAGGTTGGTGAGTCCAAGGTTGGTGAGTCTAAGGTTATGGCTAAAGACTCATCAAATATGTTCATACATGCATTTCACATTACCTTCTCATGTATATAAATAGAGACATTCAGTTGAGAACATTTGTATCACACCACAACAATGTAGTTGAATATAAACTCCTAGTTACCTGCCGTGGACGTAGGTCAGTTTTGGACCGAACCACGTTAAATTCTTGTGTTCTTAATTTGTGAGCCGAGTGTGTGAGTTTAGTGTTCGTATGCTAAGTGTCTCGATCCTAACAAGTGGTATCAGAGCCTTGGTATAGCTCCAGAGAGTGATTTTCTGTTTTTGGGTCGAAAATGTTTTGTCTCAAAAACGATTTTGGTTTACGCCGTTGGAAAGGTCTCGTTCCGTAGATTCCGAAAATATATTTTTTTCGAATTTTTTGAGCGTCGGAAGACCTCCAAATCACCGGTCAATGTTGGTCAAAACTCGCCGGAAAGTTGGCCAGAAAAACCAGTTCACCGGAGAAGACGACATTGTAGCGCCGGAGAAGACGACACTGTAGCAGTTCCTGTAGCAACTCCTGTAGCGGCTCCTGTAGCAGTTCCTGTAGCAGTTCCTGTAGCGGTACTGTAGCATATTTTCAAAACAGGTCCCTGAAGTTCCAGAATTTGAAAAACAGGCCCCTGAACTTTCAGAAAAGTGCATTTTAGTCCCTGAACTTCAGGAAAATTGCAGTTTGGTCCCTGAACTTTGGGAAAATTGCGGTTTAGTCCCTGAACTTCAGGAAAATTGCAGTTTGGTCCCTAAACTTTGTCAAAGTCACAAAACAGTCACTCAAACATTTGTTTTGGGCAGTTTAGCCAGAAAATAATTTGGGTGGGGATTATATTTTGCAAATAATGAGCCAAGAACAGTTGAATCAAAATTCTATTTAATCGGTGAAGAACAGTTGAACTCAGAAGAAATTTAAAGAAATCGAAAACCAGTGCCAACAGCGTTTGTCGGGTTTTATCGATTCAGTTTAAATTTTCAGTTTCTGATTCTCAGTTCGGTATTCCGCTGTAGTTTAAATAGGTTGATTATTTAACAGAGTTCAGAAGAACAGTCGTTAAGTTCAGACAAGGCTTCGTTTAGTGAAGATTGAAAAGTTGGTGGAAGACGCAGATTAAGGCTTTATGTGTCAGAAAGTTCAAGATGTGGTATTGGTAAAGGGAGAAAATTAGAGATTTACAGAAGATCAGACGTTCAGACAAATCCAGCGATGATCAGAGTTTCACGGGTTCAAGAACAGATCATGGGATGAACAGATCAAGTAATTAAGAGAAAATCCGTTTTCGGTAGATCCAGCAGTGATTAGAAAGTCAGCAGACTTAGGTGTAATCACGGGATCAGAAAGTTCGGTGTTATTCATGACGTTGAGGTGTGGACATTCTTTAGAGTCGATGTCCAAATAAGAGGAAATTCTGCTTCTGAGAATGTGTCTGGGTTTGATGCATTGGGACTCAGTGGAAGGCAGTGAAGACTCTTGGGTCAAGAATTCTGGTGCTTCATTTCACGCTACCCACAGCAGTGAAGCACTGCAGAATCTGAAAGTTTGAGACTTTGGAAAGGTAAGACTTGTGAACGATGAATGTTCGATGTATATGGTCGGATTACCGTCTGAGGGAGTGACCGTCCCAGTTCAGAAGAGAAACAAAGTCCGGTTCACAGAATCTCATGGGAAGAAGAGGGTGACCTTTTGCAAGTAGGAAGCCTAGAGCTACAAGGAAGATTCAGGTTGAACGAGCGTGAAAGGTTTAGAAAAATCAGTCAAAGGATATTATGGCAATCAGAGCACAGAGTATTGTTTCAGTTGCAGGGTTTTGCAACAGTGGGAGCATAGGTCGTGTTTCAATCATAGTCCAGGACGACAGTGGATTTAGAACCAGTTTTCAGCTGTAAAAGTCTCTTCGGTTTTGATAACTTGCTAAATATGGAGTGTGTTGTTGTTTGTTCTCAGATTGTTCCAGGATTCGGTAGTTCGTTTTCAGTGGGAGCCGATAGGGACAGAGAACGGGTCAAGGGCAGTTTAAGTCATGACGAACATGTTGAAACTCATGGGAGTTTTAACGGGCCTTTCAGATTAACTGGTGAGAAGGCCAGGGTAACTAGGAAGGAGCTAAGATCAAATCTTTTTGAAGGTCCGTTGCAAGACTTGGATGGCAGAGAAAGACTACATTGTTCAAGCCTTCAAGTGGGAGATTGCTAGATGTGAAGGCTTTGACAAATCAACCAAGGTTGGTGATGTTGGATTAGGTGTCTAAGGCATGACTAATAATTTGTATTTACCTAATTAATATTAGCAAAGTCCATTTGGGTTGCCCTCATAGCTGGAGGTTTGGTAGAAAATTCGGTAGAGAGAAAGATTGATTTATTATGGGATTAATAAATCAACAGGGATTAAATATATAGTTTATTAATATATTAAAGTCATAATATATTAATTAGAAACTATAGTAATTAATTAGAAATTAATATGGAATTAATTGGATTTAATTTGGCGATTAATTTGATTAATTAAAGGTGCAGGGGCTGAATTGTAATTATTCAATAGTTGAGTAAGTGACAATTTTGGCAGCTGGTGGTTGGCGAAAATATGGATTAGATAATCCATGATTTTCGAAAATAATAATAGGATAAATAAGGTTTTGAATTGTAAGATAAAGGTTTATCTTATTTGAATTCAAAAGGTTTATCTCTAAAGGCTTATCTGCAACCATTTGGAAAACTATAAATAGGGGTCCTGGGGAACCCTATTCTGCGCCATTCTTGACTCCTCCCTCTCTCTGGATTTCGTCCACTCCCTGGCTCCCTGGGTGTGATTTCATTTGAGGCAGGACACTTGTGCTGCTTAGCTTACAAGAAACAACTAAAAGGTTAGTTTTTCTATTTTATTCTTTTAGTTAATTTTTGTTTTGCCTTTAGGAATTAATTACATGTTCAAAGTAAGAAAACATAGATCCAATCTAGGTTGCATGTGAACTTAGGGTTTTAGTTCATAGATTTGCAGAAAACCTTTCAGTGGTATCAGAGCTTTTGGTTGTTTTCTTGTTGAATTGCTGTAATTGTTTTCCTAATTTAGGGTTTAAAGCTTATAAACCCTAAGTGTATGTGGATCGACATTTAGGGTTAGGGTTTTGGAAACCCTAACCTTCCCCCTTGTAATTTTCGAAAAAGGCCTATTAGGGTTTTAGGAGGTTTTCTATTTTTAGTAACTTTAATTGTTTAATTAAATGGATAACCTTAAACCCAAATTGTTTGAATTCGAAATTTAAGGGTTTAAGATAGGTTTAAAATTAATTTGATTAATTTGGTAATACCTATCTACATTTGAATTAATTTAATTAATTGTTAATTAAAAGATAATTCAAAGGATTTAATTAATTTTTAAATTTGCGAAAATTAAAGATAAATCCAGAAAAATATTTTAAATGTTTAAAATATTAAGATTTAATTATTTCAATTAATTGTTAATTAAAGGATAATTAAATCGATTTTTTAAAGGTTTAATTTAATTTTAAATTTAATAGTTAAATTGGTAAAATTAAAAGATAAACCTGGAATATTTTAAAGGGTTTTAAAATATATCTTATATATGTTATTAAAGGTTAATACTATATGTATAAGATAAAATTGGTCAGTCAATTCAATAGTAGGCCTCATTCACGAAGCTGATCTATAAAGTGGGTATAAGGAGGCTGCCTATAAAATGGCAGTCTAATGGGTGAACACTCTCGCCCACCGCTCGCCTGATCAGTGGAGGGTCGTTAGCCGAACAGTTTTGATAGGACCGCTTAATCATTAAAAGTATAATGATCAAAGTACTAGAACCATTTACAAAAATCCCAATCTAGTTACTTTAGGAAAAATGTGAATTTGATGCTAATCCATGAAGTTGCACATTGCACTTTATGAAACGTTGGTGGAGCGTGTGTGGGTTACCGGCACACCAATGGGGGTTCATAAAGAGTGGCAATGGGTTTCTCGGGTGTTATCATTGTTGATGGAGCGTGTGTGGTTAACCGGCACATCAATTTGAGATGATAATGGACCCCGAGAGTACCAAGCTAATTTGCATGGTTATTCACACCCGGTTTGTGATCCTCGGCATCCCAGTCACAAACGGTGGGGCATATCCGAGATTAAACATGCCATTGAACAGTTCAATGAATCTCACAGATCTAGGAATTTCATTAGACTGAAATTGATAAATGTTATCTACCTTAATGACCACTGTGTTGTGATTACGGCATCCCTCTTCATAGCATAGTTGGGGTATTTTGGGTCCTAGCCTTGTTAAATAATAATTTGGGTAATTATTTAAAAAAGGACTAATTAAACTAATAAATTCAAATTTTATATATGTCTGAAGAAAATGTCATTCTCCTCCTTCCCCTCCTTCACCCATTTCTGAGAGCTTCAGAAAGCACCTGTTAAATATGGTAAGGCTGACTGGCCTTGACTGTGTGATATGGTTTTGCAATTAGAGAATAGTTCTTAGTTTTGCTGGGGAACCATATCCGACTGAGTGTCCGCTCCCAAACATGGCATCACACTGCAGCTTGTGATGAGCATGACTCCTTGACTATTGAGTCCAAGGAAGTTCGTTGCCTTATGCCATTGATCATTGACCCCGAGTTCCGCAGGGATTTAGAATTCCTAGGGTCAGATAAGTTGGCACAGCTAGTTGAGGAAAGGTTCCGAGAACTGGTTGGAAAAGGGAACAAACTAGGATCTTCAAAGAGCTTGAAGTTTCAAGCATGAAGGAAGTAGCACTAGTTTGCATGTTCCCAAGTTTAAGGGATACATAGGCGAACAATATAAAACTGGTTTCCCTTTGTGATCGGGAGTTAAGCGTTAGCTCGACTCGCTGATCTGTTCACCCAGATGAACAGAAAGGGTAATCGGATAAGACAATCGTGGAAATGCATTCAATGTCGACGCTGTATGAGTCGTTCATGGAGAAGCGTAGTTCCATTGATTCAGCTGCTTCAGGATTGAGTCCAGTATTAAGGTGCATCAAGAAATGATCCGGATCGTCTGGACCGATTGTTCGATGTTTCAAACTGGGAATCCATAAGGTGGGACACAGTCACAGAAAGATTGGAACAATGCTTCAAAGCCAAACCGTTTGGCAAACTCAGTAACATCTTAAAACTCATAATACCTGATCCTCGTTTCCTTGATACAGGATGTGTTTTTCTCACATTTGCTCTGTATGCACGGACTCTGTAGGATGCGGGATATTGTCGCACAGGAGCATATTCGGATTGGATCTGGAGCTCGTGCAGTTTTTGGAGTTAAACTAGATATTTTTCCTTGTTATTAGTTTATAGATACATATGACATGAATTCGCATAGTACATTGTTCGAGGATTTTTGTGTTTTAATAAAAATGTTGATTTTCTTTTGATTGTTTTAATTATTCTCGAAATGTTGTGTGAATGTGTTAATGGCATAAATGGTAATAACTTGAATGTTGATACATCCAATGGGATTGGACTTATAAATTGTGTTCTTTATGATTGTTAAAGTGAATTTTATGAGAATCACTTCAACCAAAGGTCCAGTTGGACAGGACTTTGGAATCATTTGACTTAGAGTCACATGATGAATTGAGTGCTTAATAAAATTAATTGTGGCAAGAAAGGAATCACCCAAAGATCCAATGGATAGGATTTTGGAATCAGTTGACTTGGAGTCAGGTGATGATTGCATGTCTTGAACAATATTAACAAAGTCATAAATTTACATAGAGATGTAAAGACATTAAGATTTTGAGCGACAGACACATAAGTTACTGTGTATTGCTCGAATATTCGAACAGAACACGATTAGTTATGCTTCAAAATGTTTGCCAAATAGTTTGACAAATATGGCTTCGCTTATCGGAATAAGCGATTGATTGGAACCTTGAAGTGTTCAAGGATTTCAAAGGAAGTATAAGATCAACAGAACCTGAATGACTACATAGACTGAGAAAATGTTTCACAATTTATCCTCTTCCAAGAACACTAATGGTTATAATGTGTCTTAGGGAAGATGATGGAGCATTGATCGAAATAGTTTTGATCCTCGATGTATAAGATACATTTCCGATTAGTATTTCAATGAATTAAATATTCAACCAGTCAGACCATAGAAGCCATATTCCGACCATATCTTAGACTAAGTAGGTTATGACGACACTGTCTGAAATGTAATGCTGGGATCGTCCCACTGGTACATAGAAAGTCCAGGGTCATGTAGCATTCGTTCGAATCTCATGACAAGGCTGAAACTGATCAGCGATGTCGTTTCATTGGCCATCCCAGTTATCCTTTGAAAGAAGAGTTCTTTTAGAAAGAGCTCATGTTCTAAGGAAACAGTGGGAGTAAGGATAGTCCTGAAGGAGTTCAGGGATTAGCCAAGTGAAAGAACCTTTAGTCACCACGGGGCCTTGACCAGGAATCAGATTCCTGTTAAACCTGACATACCCTCTCTTCGCCTGACTTGTAGTTTTAGTCACCGTCATAAAGAGTTATGATCTGGGTGACATACCAATTAGTGGTAAAACACTAAAGATGGTACGGATAAGTAATCTGACTACTAGGAAGCATTGGTGAGCCCGGTTGCTGCCAAATAAGAGAACCTTAGCGCGAGACACAGTCTATGTGACAGTTTGATCGATTTTACAACTGGTCTAGGAACCAGTGGGAGTAATTGAATCATCAAAAAGAAAGAAACATAGAAATGTACTTACAGAACATCTGGTTGAATGAGTCATCACTTGGAGTCAAGCAATTGACTCTGAGAGAAGCACTCTCAATAGAAGATGTAATCCAAGAGGATTCTGCGTGGCATAGTGTGAGTCATTAGTGGAGCGTGTGTGGTTTACCGGCACACTAATATGGACTCACATAGAGCATGCCATTACAGAAGGTACATGGCCCCGGGATTCGTCCCATGGGCATCTCGCAAGAAAGGATATTCGGATTCTCAAAATAGGCCAAAAGGTTTAGATTTTGTGAATAGCCTGAAAGATTTCCTTTAATATGTCGGAAAGGTTTGGATTTCGGTTTCGCAAAATGTGCCATAAGTTCTGGATTTTGTGAATAGTCCGAAAGAGTCATATAACGGTGTCAAAGCCAGTGGAAGTATCGTTGTTATCTGCCATCATTGTATGTGGGTTACATACTGGTTCTAGGAAACGTCTCTTATCATTACAAAGTGTAATGACTTGGTGTTAAGAAACGGTTCGCTATGAAAGACCTTAAGAGATACAACATACTCAGGTGGTTGTGAGCATCTATTAGATAGATCAGAATTCTGCCAATATGATCTTGATGAGATTCAAGATGCATAACCCAGGAATGGAGTTTCCTGTCATTGCAAAGTGTAATGAATTGGCATAAAAGAAACAAATAAGGTGCAGCATGCTCACGTAGTTCATAAACATCTATCAGATAGATGAGACTGACAGTATTGACTTAGCCGTTAAGAATATGATCTTGATGGGATTCAAGATGCATAAGAAAGAGTCCCCGAAAGGAAATGGTTTCCGGAAATCATGACACAAGGATTATTGGTAATCTTAGGATTCCGAAAGGGCTTGGAATGAGATTACACCAGGTTCCTCGAGCCTCTTGGACAAATCAGAAGTGTTATGAACATATCCTGATGACTTAATGCTTAGAGCATTATAAGTTAGATTCAGGATATTGCATGGCTGAGAATACTGAATGAATTTTTGAACAAACGTGAAAAACATTGGGAAATGTTTAGGGTGAACGATTTGAAAGGAGTTTCGAATCAGTAATTGGTTACACCAGGACGTGGTGTTATAGGACTTCATGGTTGAAGAGTTTCGTTGTTTTCTGATGGAGCGCGTGTGGTTCAGCGGCACATCATGATACCTCGAAATTGTCTTAGGATGTAGTCATGTAGACTAAAGACCCGAGAACCATGGGCAGTCACGGTACACATCACCGGAATGGAGATGTGAGAGAGAATGATAGAATGACAAATTGAGATATCATCGGAAGAGTATCCGATAGGATCATCTGCAATAAAGTGTATAAGTGTTAGACACTTGGATACATAGAAAGAGTGAAAAGGTCATAGACATAGATATGAAAGGCTTGAATTGAAAGTTTAAAAGAGAATAAGAAACCGATAATAGTTATGATAAATCCGACTTGGTGATTACCTTGTGGAGACTTGGTAATAAGCAGGAGTTGCTGCCAGTCAGATTTTATGTTTCGCTTTTGCATGTTTACTTCCTGAATAATTGGATTATTCAAATATCCACAGTCGTTCATACTCTTAGGGAGTAAGTATGAAGGAAGACTGTCATGAATTGGTTTGTAGATTGTCTAAGGAGTTAGACATAGCAATAAGATTGCTGCAACGTTCATGAGTACTTGGAAATGGAGATTTGAGTATTGGATAAACCCGCGCTCAATGGATTGCTTCATGGATTATATCACGAGCAATGTTGAGACGATAATATCTTATGGTCTTAAAGTGGAGAGATATGAGTTATAATTTGCAAGGCAGTTGTTCATTGATAGTACGAAAACGCATCGGTAACTCGGTGTTATAAAACGTGCTGTTGTGAGTGATTTGTCGGGTAAAAGATATAACATATGAGTTGAAGCTTATTCGTCCCATGACCCTGACGGGAAACAGATATCTGTTGGCCACTCGATGATTTTGAAGTTGACTGAAGTGCTGGCCAGCCAGGACTGAATTGATTCGTTCAATTAGAAGTCTGAGAGTCATATGCAAAATCGGAAATCGGGAAACAGTGTCAGACAGAGATTGATCTCAATCCATGTCTCATGTCTGAAAATATCTTGTTGGACGGAGGATCATCTGATCACTTATCTATGGACAGAACTGACTAGGTCAGAGTTCGGCAGCAGTTTCTAGGAAGCTACAGTTTGCTGATTAATTAGAGGTTAAATTGGTAATTATAGTCATAGACTTATCCAAGTGGGAGACTGTTGGATTAGGTGTCTAAGGCATGACTAATAATTTGTATTTACCTAATTAATAGTAGCAAAGTCCATTTGGGTTGCCCTCATAGCTGGAGGTTTGGTAGAAAATTCGGTAGAGAGAAAGATTGATTTATTATGGGATTAATAAATCAACAGGGATTAAATATATAGTTTATTAATATATTAAAGTCATAATATATTAATTAGAAACTATAGTAATTAATTAGAAATTAATCTGGAATTAATTGGATTTAATTTGGTGATTAATTTGATTAATTAAAGGTGCAGGGGCTGAATTGTAATTATTCAATAGTTGAGTAAGTGACAATTTTGGCAGCTGGTGGTTGGCGAAAATATGGATTAGATAATCCATGATTTTCGAAAATAATAATAGGATAAATAAGGTTTTGAATTGTAAGATAAAGGTTTATCTTATTTGAATTCAAAAAGGTTTATCTCTAAAGGCTTATCTGCAACCATTTGGAAAACTATAAATAGGGGTCCTGGGGAACCCTATTCTGCGCCATTCTTGACTCCTCCCTCTCTCTGGATTTCGTCCACTCCCTGGCTCCCTGGGTGTGATTTCATTTGAGGCAGGACACTTGTGCTGCTTAGCTTACAAGAAACAACTAAAAGGTTAGTTTTTCTATTTTATTCTTTTAGTTAATTTTTGTTTTGCCTTTAGGAATTAATTACATGTTCAAAGTAAGAAAACATAGATCCAATCTAGGTTGCATGTGAACTTAGGGTTTTAGTTCATAGATTTGCAGAAAACCTTTCAGGTGAATGGTTGGTGAGTCCAAGGTTGGTGAGTCTAAGGTTATGGCTAAAGACTCATCAAATATATTCATACATGCATTTCACATTACCTTCTCATGTATATAAATAGAGACATTCAGTTGAAAACATTTGTATCACACCACAACAATGTAGTTGAATATAAACTCCTAGTTACCTGCCGTGGACGTAGGTCAGTTTTGGACCGAACCACGTTAAATTCTTGTGTTCTTAATTTGTGAGCCGAGTGTGTGAGTTTAGTGTTCGTATGCTAAGTGTCTCAATCCTAACAAAACAAACAACCAATAACAAAATTAGGGCAAGGGTAAGTAAAGATTTGAAGCCTAATTGAGATTTGGTGAGAAAGTACTCAACGGATTGAAAAGTTCATAAACAATAAAACTAAAAATCAAGATGCCAAGTTGCAAATCTGGAGATGGGTTCTTGGTTTAAGAAAGCAATTTATGAACTCCATAAGCCGTGTATCATAATCAAGTTTCATAAATAATTGCAAAAATATTGTGATTCAGCTCCACGATTTCAAAAATAATCCAGTTTCATAAATGATTGCTAAAATATGAACTCAATTTCAACTGCACATCCCAAACACCCACTACAAGAAAAATCCAGAATAGCTACGGAAAGTTGCTACGAAATCAAATTCCGTAGCTATTTTACTATGGAATATTCCACGGAACGAGTTTCCATAGCTATATTATTACAGAAATTGCTACAAAAAAAATTTCATTGCTAACTTCATAACCGCTACAAAAAATTGCTACAGAAACGGAATCCGTTACTAGTGCGCTACGGAACTTGCTACAAAATGAAAATAGGTTGCTAGTTCGCTACGAAATTTGTTACGGAATCTGAATTCGTACCTACTTGGCTACGGAATTGAATTCCGTAGCTATTTTGTTACGGAAATTTGCTACAGAAAAAATACGTAGCTATTTTCTTACGGAAATTTCCCACGGAACAAAAATTCATAGGTAGTTGGCTACGAATTTGAAATTCGTAACTATTTTGTTATGGGAATTTGCTACAAAATAAAAATCCGTAACTAGTTAGCTACGGAATTGAAATCCGTAGCTATTTTTTATAGAAATTTGCTACAGAATAAGAATCCATTGCTACTTGGCAACGAAATTTAAATTCGTGGTTATTTTATTATCGAAATTTGCTATGAAATAAAAATTCGTAGCTACATGGCTGCGATATTGAAATCCGTAGCTATTTTGTTACGAAAATGTGCTAAAAAAAACTTTCTTACATACTTAATACAAAACAGTCTATTGACGTAAACACTTGCCATAAAATCATTTACATAATATTGGTTTAGACATTGTTTATCTCTACATGTTCACGAAATTATGATGTAAAAAGAGGGAATCATTATCTTAAAATTCCTTATAGTTCATTTTTGTCGTATAAACTCTTAGAATTAATTTAAATAGTTTGTAGCATCTACAATTTGTTTGTATTATTATTATTATTATTATTATTATTATTATTATTATTATATAAAAATTGCTTGTATTATAACTTTTTTCAGTTTTTGTATTATAAATTTGTGGATAATGATAGACGCATTCCAAGTTAAAACTTGCTTTCATTTAGTAGTTTATTATATTAAGCATTTAAGCTACACAGAATGCTCTAAAGTTGGACACAGTAATAGAGTATCTTCATCCACCCTCATCCCATCGCTTGCGATACGTAACAACGAAGGCATCTTTAGTGTATAAATATGAAGACGCCCTATTCTCTTATAATCCAACCATTTGAAGCTGTGAACCATATAAAATGGGTTGTTATCATTATAAAAACCAAGCCCAAGTATGAGAGTTCAATTTTTTTTATTAAAAAAACTGGATTTTCACGGGTTTAAACTTGTCCAGATTTATTGGTTTTAGCATAAATTGGTCGGTCTTTGCTGGTGTTAGGTAAAACTTTGAATTCAAAGGAAGTTGGTGAAGATTTTAGTTTTTTCAAAATTGAGGGGTAGAATTATATATATTTTATACATTCTCAAGCCTACAAATATAGGCATTCACTTGAAGGAAAATGCATCAACAATTATAAATTGTAATCTTATTGAGTTAATAAGATTTCTCTAGTTGCAGCCCGTGGACGTAGGATTTGCACCGAATCCGAACCACGTAAAAATCCTTGTGTTCTTCTTGCTTTATTTTCGTGAGTTTGTGTGTGTGTGATAGTGTGTTTCCGCTGCGTGTACCCTGTCCGATTCCTAACAACTGGTATCAGAGCTTCGGGTTTTGGAGGAGGTCTCGGTTTTAGAAATTAGAGTATGCTCTGTGGTTGCAGTTTTGTCTGATCTTCCACATCAGAAACTAATTTCTATTAATCGTATTAAAGGTGTCTTGGTACTTTGAAGGGTACTGTCTGTCACACACGAGTACACTGAACGAACCGGTCAGGTCCGTGCCATTGTTGTGTCTGTTTTGTTGTCTCAATTTGTTTCTTGTTTGTCGTAATGGCTGAAGACAAGGTTGTAATCGAGAAGTTCAACGGTTCTGACTTTAGCTGGTGGAAAATGCAATTAGAAGCATTGCTATGTCAGAAAGATTTGGACGTGGTACTTGGAGACAAACCGGAGAAAATGGAAAAAGCTGCTGAAGATGCGTGGAACTCAAAGGACAAGAAAGCTAAGGCGGTTATTACATTGTCGTTGGAAATGAGCGTCGCTTTCAACATCATGAAGGAAACCACAGCGCGTGGTATGATGGATGCTCTGACGAACATGTATGATAAACCGTCGGCGGCTAACAAGGTGTTCTTGATGAGGGAATTGGTCACGACAAGGATGAATGAAGACAGCTCAGTTACGATTCACATTAACAATCTAAATTCAATTCTGTCCAGATTGTCATCTGTGGGAATTAAATTTGATAACGAGACTCAAGCTTCACTGCTACTAGCTTCACTACCTGATAGCTGGTCTGGAACAGTAACCACTGTTACAAGTTCAGTGGGGACCAGTGGTATGACTTTTGAAGGGGTTAGAGATTTGGTTTTGGCGAGGATGTCAGACGCAAGAATCAAGTTGGATCTTCTTCTTCTGAGTTATTAAATATCGGAAGAGGTAGAGGGAATAGCAGGAATAGTGGGAGCAGTGGGAGTCGGGGAAGAAGTTCATCTAGAACTTGAAAGAATGTGAAGTGCTGGAACTGTCAAGAGGTGGGACATGTTAAGAGTCAATGTCCAAAGAAAGAATTGAACATTGCTGGTGCTGAGAGTGTGTCTGAGGATGATGCATTGATACTAAGTATGGAAAGTTCTGTAGACTCTTGGGTCATGGATTTAGGGGCTTCGTTTCACGCCATGGACAACGGAGAAACGATGGTGAATCTAAAAGAAGGAGATTTTGGGAAGGTACGATTAGCAAATGACGAGATGCTTCAAGTAACGGGCACGGGATATATTGATCTGGTTACTTCATTGGGAACTACATGGAACCTGAAGAATGTCAGGGTGATTCCGGAGCTGAAGAAGAAATTGATTTCTGTTGGTCAGCTGGATAAACAAGGACTGGAAGTAAGGTTTGGTGGTGGTAAATGGAGGGTGGTCAATGGTAATTCGGTGATTGCTCAAGGTATGAAGCATGGGTCATTGTATATGGTTGAGGTACCTGCTGAGGGAAGTATGACCGTCCCCGTTAAGCATGACAAAATCTGGTTCGCTAAATCTAGTGCTAAGAGAGTTCATTTTGCAAACATGAATTCTGGAGCCAAGGGGATGTTAGCTGAACGAGTCGGAAAGTCTAAACCATTCAGGGAATTTTGTGACAGTGGGAGCACGGGGTGTGTTCCGGGTACAGTTACAAAGAGCCATTGGGTTTTGAAGACTAAGACTGAAAAATTCTCTTCTGTTGGAAGTTTGCAAAGTTTGGAGAGTGTTAGTGGTCCTCGGTGTATCTCTGGAGCTGGTGGAGTGTCCAAACCGGTTGAGACAGAGGATGAGTCGGTGGTGGGATTAGCCACGGCTGAGTTGGAGCTAGTGGGAGCTTCAACTGGCCCTTCTAGTACTTGAAAATGGAGGGGTGGCTGCAATTAGAGAAATTAGACTAAGTTTAGCTTGTTCTTGGGACCTGGAGGCTTGGAAGACTTGGTTGTTTTAAGATTACTGGAGTTGGATGACAGTAGAGAAAGACTACGTTGTTCAAAATCTTCAATTGGGAGATTGTTAGGTAAAACTTTGAATTCAAAGGAAGTTGGTGAAGATTTTAGTTTTTTCAAAATTGAGGGGTAGAATTATATATATTTTATACATTCTCAAGCCTATAAATATAGGCATTCACTTGAAGGAAAATGCATCAACAATTGTAAATTGTAATCTTATTGAGTTAATAAGATTTCTCTAGTTGCAGCCCGTGGACGTAGGATTTGCACCGAATCCGAACCACGTAAAAATCCTTGTGTTCTTCTTGCTTTATTTTCGTGAGTTGGTGTGTGTGTGATAGTGTGTTTCCGCTGCGTGTACCCTGTTCGATTCCTAACAGCTGGTTTAGTTTCAGTTGGTTCTTAAAGGTAACTTGTCGTTTTTAAAATTAATAGAATTGGTTTGTTGATGGGTTTTCGGTTGAACCGGCCGATCCAATCTAATTTTTAAAATATGGTTTGCAACGGAACTTGCTACGGAACAATTTCAACGAAATTTGTTTTAGAACAACTGCCACGACATTTGCTACGGAATATGTTGCTACGAAACTGGCTACGAAATCCCTTGCTACAGAAATGGCTACGAAAATGAGATTGCTACAAAAATAGAAATCGTAGTAACAGTCGTAGCAAAATTTCTACGGAACTAAAATTTTGTAGCAAAAATTTTGCTACAAGAAATATAGCTACGGAACCTCATTGACAATTTCGTAGCTATTCAGGTTTAGCTATGGAATTTCACATTTTTGCTACAAAATTTTTCCGTAGTTAAATCGAAATTTTATTGTAGTGACCCTAAAAAAACGACCCGCATTTGCGAGATTATTAGGAAGGGAACCCTTGCTTTTGAACCAATTGAGATTATAGGCATCACCATGGCAATTATCAGAAAAGGTCTATTTACCATGTATTGGCTAGGCATTCCAGATAAGCTCCCTAAAGCGCTTCATATTCATCTACAGGAGGATAATTAACTGGGGTTATGGGGATACCCACAGTAGGTACATTGTATGAACTGCCCGCTGTCCCTGGTAATGGTGTTTCAGCAGGCAGAGGTGTTTGAATTGGAGTCTTTAATGGTGTCTACAGATACTATTTCAATTAAGAACAATGCAGGTGTAGATGTAAATTGTATATTTAAAACATATAATTCATAACTCACAAGATGAAAAAGTAAATCGGTTGTAGGTGTCCCGTATTCTTAAGGCTGTCATATGGTACATTAAAGCCATGAACAGTGTTGGCCAGAGCTCCAAGGGCCGGCAATGTTACAGCTGAATATCTATCGATAAGGCCAGCATATCACCAGCTTGCAGCATCTTCAAGACTTCAACTCCCATATCTATACCATTAACAACATCTCAAAACAGATGAGTAATTTCTGATGATAAAATTCAATGAAGTAGATCGAAATAGAAAATAAATCGGATAAATATGTTTTAAGAAACAAGAAATAGCTTACTCCTTGAAGTTCGGTGAGAACGCCTTCACCCGGACCACGTTGCTGATGAATTCTTATCGGACTTTGGTGATGACGTCTTCGATGAGTTGGATGTATACATTGCTCGTCGACGAACTCCCCATTCTTTGGAAACCCTGGCTAACACAAAAACCCTAACTAGTCAAGGGGAAGGTTAATGAAGGTCCTTTGTATTTATCGATCAGGAGAGACAACGAGAGATAGATTTTTTTAGAGAAGCAGTCATAGGGCAATGCTGGTAGAGTAATGTCGACCGGAAAAAATAGGGGATGAGGGAGATGGAGGTTGTACTGATATGGAATTCGGCATCGGAGATGGATGATACACCGACCAAGGTCGTATAAGAAGAAAGAGAGAGAGAGAGAGAGAGAGAGAGAGAGAGAGAGAGAGAGAGAGAGACGGGGAGGGGGGAGGGGGATGATATATTTCAGGACTAATAACATGATTACCTAAATTAAAAAATTTTTAAAAATAATTAATTAGTTAAACTATCAATTTATCATGGTGTCCTTTGTAAATGATTGATCACAATTAGTCTTATATTCAAACAATAACTATGGTTCACATTTGAAGCGATATATATATATATATATATATATATATATATATATATATATATATATATATATATATATATATATATATATATATATATATATATATATATATATATATATATATATATATATATATATATATATATATATATATATATATATATATATATATATATATATATATATATATATATATATATATATATATATTTGAAAGGCAACTAGAATAAAAAGAAGGCTAAAAACCCCAGCAAGAAACTGGGACGCCCAAAGAATACAAAATTACAACGATTTAACTGCTAAACTAGGGCATTGAAGCCAAAGAGATCTATCTAACTCCACTTTATGTTTCACATTTGAAGATATATATATATATATATATATATATATATATATATATATATATATATATATATATATATATATATATATATATATATATATATATATATATTTATATATATATATATATATATATATATATATATATATATATATATATATATATATATATATATATATATATATATATATATATATATATATATATATATATATATATATATATATATTTTGAAAAGGCAATTTATATAACAACCAAAACAGCCTTAGCAAGAGGCTAAGGAAAACAACGCCCCTAAGAAAACTAGTTACATGTTCCTAATTGCGATATTAGGGGAATTCGCCCACATCACGCTATCTAAATCCAACATCTTGGCATGAATAGAGACCCACACGAACACCTCTTTTTGAACTTGCAAGAAAATGTCATCCGCCTTCGAATGTTTGCTATTAAAAGTGCAGTTATTTCTATTTTTCCAGAGAAAGTGAAGGGTGGCGAAACCCACCAGCATCAGGATTGATTTTTGAGTGGTATTAGATGCTTTCGAGAGAAGCCATTCGAAGAGATCTTCCAGGTTGCCTCTAATGCCACTATCCAGACTCCACCAATGTTTAATTCTAATCCACACTTGACAAGCGGTTTGGCATTCAATAAATACGTGTTGGATATTTTCGTCCGCTTCTTTACAGATATCACAGAGGTTCGAAGTATGCCTAATTCCCATGGCACTCAACACGCTCTTGACAGCCATTCTTCTTCTAAGCAATTTCCAGATAAAAATGTTGATTTTGATTGGAGCCCACTTCATCCAATAATTTTTTCCGATGTAGAGCTGTTTCTTTTTAGTTAATTGATGTCTGAACCAACTTACAGTGAATCTCCCTTTAGGACCTCCCATACATCTCCAATCGTCTTTTTTATCCCCTAACTTCACCTTTCCAATACTCGAGTGTAGCCGATCGAAATCTTCTTTTGATCTCCCCTCCCTCCTGCTTCTGAACCAATCTCTAACTCTGCCCTCTTCGTTGATTTTTTCATGAACCAGACAGTTCTTGTTTGGATCGGATTGGTACAGTCTTGGGAAACTCTTATCTAGAGATTTTTCTCCGTTCCACCACTCTTTCCAAAAAAGAGTATTTTTACCGTTCCCCACATCTTTTCTAATCAGGTCCCTAGGGTCTAAATCCCAGGTCTTTAAATCCTTCCAGGTTTTTGTGATTCTTCGCCATGTGTGACCCACTTTTACCTTATTTTCTTTACCGGATCCATCTATATCGCCATGAATACTTTTGATGATTTTGATCCATAGGGCGTCATTTTCATTTATAAGTCTCCAGTACCATTTGGCCAGCAGAGCCTTGTTTATATCTTCAAGAGCTTTCATTCCAAGACCTCCTTCCTCTCTATCCTTAAGAACGTACTCCCATTTAGCCCAGGCTATCTTTTTTTCTCCATCTTTATTACCCCAAAAGAAATTCATACGCAAGTTTTCTAAAGTTTTTATCACTTTCCTCGGAGCTTTATACAAAGAAAATAAATAAGTTCCCATACTTCCCAGGATGTTGCGGTCAATTGTGTATCTGCCCCCAATTGAGAGAGTTTTGATCTTCCATTTGGATAATTTCCTCTTGAATCTGTCAATCAGTTGTTTCCATGGCTTAGTGTAATGCATGTTGACACCGATAGGCATTCCCAGGAAAGTGAAAGGTAACTTCTCAGTCTTGCAACCCAAGATCATCGCCATCACTTCAATAGGCACCTGATTAGTTCCGATTCCAATAAGAGCACTTTTCTCAAAATTTACTCTAAGACCTGCACACCTTTGAAAGCAATATAAGATACGTGTTAGATTTAGGATGTTCTCTATCGACCATTCTCCAAAGTATATGGCATCATCTGCAAAAAAAAGGTGAGTAAGGGGAATATTGTTAGAACCGATATCGATTCCTTTGTATCTCCCACATTCCACAGCTTTCTTTATGGCATTATTGAGACCTTCCATAACTAGAGAGAAAAGGAAAGGGGACAACGGGTCCCCTTGTCTAAGCCCGCGGGAGTGAGAGAACTCGGTAGTCGGACTAGCGTTAACCAACACAGAGGAGGTACCCGACTTAAGACTTTCAAAAACCCACTTTCTCCATTTCCCCCCAAATCCTTTTTGTTTCATGATACAGTCAAGGTATTGCCAAGAGACCGAGTCAAAAGCCTTCGCAATATCTGTTTTAAAAATCAGCATAGACTTCTTTTTGTTTTTCGCCCAATCGATGATTTCATTCACTATGAGTGGCCCATCGAGAATTTGCCTTTCCTTAACGAAAGCTGATTGAGTATTGTCTACAATCTTTGGGAGAACTCTCTTGATTCTATTGGCTAGAACCTTAGCGAAAAGTTTATAGACGCTTGAGATGAGGCTTATGGGTCTATAATCTTTGACCGTGGAAGGGTTGGGGATTTTTGGTATCAGAGTTATGAACGCAGCGTTCATGCCTTTAGGGAATTTAGGATTTCTGGCGAATTCATTAAAAGCGTCAAGCAAGTCGTTTTTGAGAAAATCCCAGAAGTGCTTAAGGAACTCCACAGTGAATCCGTCCGGCCCCGGTGATTTATTGTTGCCACATTGCCAAAGCGCCTCCTTTAGCTCCTTCTCCTCGAAATCTCTTTCTAAGTTTTTTCTTTCCGTCTCTGAGATCTTGGATGTTTCGCCCAGCTCCTGCCTCCAGTTGCACTCGATGTCTTCTTTGAAGATATTCTCGAAATGGGACTTGAAGTGATCCTTAACTTTCTCCGGGCGTGTCTCCCAGACGCCGTCTACTGTAGTTCCTTTAATGTTGTAAATATGTCTCTTCCTGTTAAGGTTTCTGTGAAATAGAGCGGAGTTCTCGTCTCCCTCTAGACACCAGTGGTTTTTATTTTTCTGAGCTATGTCATCCTTGTCTTGTTTTTCTTTTGCATACAAAAGCTTTGAAATTTCAAGTCTTTCTTTTATCAAATCATGTCTATCCCGGTCTTCTTCTAGTTGTTTGTCTATGATCTCTAAACGGTTCACCCATTCTTTTTTGCTTCCTTCTTCTTTTCTTTTTTTCTGATTGGACCATTCTTTGATCTTCTTTTTAACTTCTTTAAGCTTTTGCATAATGACGAAAAGTTGAAGGTGCTGGCCGTTCATTGAAAAATTTGACCATGTGTCTTTTACAAGTTTCTCAAGCTCGGGATCTTCCAACCAAGTATTGAAGAACTTGAAGGGGATAACTCCGTAGTTTCTGCGAATTTGATGAAGGATTAATGGTTTATGGTCCGAGAAAAGACGTGCTTCGCTAAACACTTCAAAGTTTGGCCAAATTTCCCCAAAGTTGTCACTGATTAAGAATCTGTCCAGTTTCGATAATTTAGAACCATCCCCCTTTATCCAAGTGTAATTCGTGCCATTCAGATTAACGTCTATAAGATTGTTGTTACAGATGAAGTCGTTGAATAGTTCAGAAGCCTTTTTGTTAAACAATGATCCTTTACGCTCCTTTTCTTGTCTTACTTCGTTGAAGTCACCAAAAATAACTGAGATACCATTCCAACCTCTTAAATAAGCACTGAGGAAATCCCATAAATCTTCTCTCTTCTTAGGATCTTGACTTCCGTATATATTGATGAGGGACAGATCAACATTGTTATCGATCCATTTTCCCTGTGCGATAATGCAATCATTTCTCATTATTGAGTGGATCTTAGAGAAAAGGTTGTTGTTCCAGAAACTAATTAAACCGCCCCCTTGTCCTATGCTTTCTTTATAGATATAATCGAAGTCATGGCTGCCCCACAAACTCTTAACCAACATGTCTGTGAAAGTTTTTCTCTTTGTCTCTTGGATCCCCACAAAACCAATCGAATGTTTGGCAATCAAATTACGGATCCAATTGACTTTGAAATCACCCCTTCCTAAACCATTAGAATTTAACGAGTGAACATTCATTGATTACCTTTGCCAACTCCTTTCTTTAACTCCGTCTGCTCCTTCCAGTCCTTCCCTTTTTTCCTCGCTTTCTTGAAGCCACAGATTTCTCCTATTTCCTCCATTCTTTGCGAAATCCCAATACTCACCGATGAGTTTTCTTCCGAACAATTGTTGTTGATTTCACGTAAGAGAACCACTTCTTTGTTAAGCAACTGTTTTGTTTGACTTCTTGTTATTCGCTTTTCTTTTATGAAATTCTTCTCCAGATGACTTCCACTATTTCTTCCATTTCTTCTGTTATTAGTGTCGTCGTCTCCAATTTCGATATCATCTTCTTCATTTTCTAGATCTATTAGTTTTTGCTCTAATGGTTTCTCTCTTGATAGAAGTTTCATTAATTTGTCTGAGACCCCCCACCTTTCCTTCCGATTTTATTTCATCGATGCCAATTTTGGAGAAGAAAACCCTCTCCGACATTGGTTCATTCTCCCATTCGCTTCTGTTGACTTTATTCCAGATTGGGCTTCCCCAGCGTGGACTTGTAATCTTTTCTTTTTTATTTTCCGAATCATCTTTTGTTGTAGAAGTTGGGCTTTTGTTTATAATCGGGATTGGGCTTGAGGTTTCAGATTTTTTTGTTTGAGATTTTAGGTCCGGCCCACATGTCTCCTCTTCTATGTGATTCTGGATTTTTCCTTCCGCTGTTTCACTTTGTTTCTTGTCGTCCTCGAGGTTTACTTTCTCGCATGATTTCTCTTCATCGTTATTAGATACTCTTTCACGCTTGTCGTTAATGAAGTTCATGTCAGGACTAGATTCGCGAACAATCGAATCACTTTGTTTCTTGTCGTCCTCGAGGTTTACGCTCTCGCATGATATCTCCTCATCGTTATTAGATATTCTTTCACGCTTGTCGTTAATGCGGTCCACGTCAGGACTAGATTCACGAACAATCGAATCAGCAAACGACTCTTCATATTCTTCGTCGGAACTTTCCTCCGGCGACTCGTCCTCCGAAGAAGGGTAAAGATCCCCCTCCGCTTCCGGTGACTCCTTGTTACCACTACTCCTTTCCGCTTCCGTCCTTTTATCATCAAACAGTTTGCCTTCT
>JAKNSD010000071.1:60285-112785 GCA_023525715.1 Cichorium intybus | reverse complement strand
TAAGCTACCTACGCACATAACTTCACCCATAGCATAGTGAGAAGACTCACCTTATCCGTGACCTCAAGCTAGACAGCACTCCACGCGAGTGCCCTCAAATCTCGACAATACGAACTTCCTAGAAAGGATAAACTTCGTTTAGAACTTCCTAAACCCCAAACAAGATAAACCTCTAAGACCGGTATATCCAAACCCTCAAGTTTGACCAAAAGTCAAACTGGTCAAAAGTCAATGGTCAAAGATCAAAGTCAATAGGCAGTTAGCACCGCTAACCTCCCTAGTTAGCGTCACTAACTATGAACAGCCTCAAAAATCCATTAAGCTCTTAATCCATTTAGCCAAGGTCTCAATTCTTCTAAGGACCTTCTAAACAGTCCCTAGGTCCATAAGAATCCTAATTTTACCATCCAAACATGATCATACAAGCTCAAGAAGAAGATCCAAGTCCAAAATGGCGCAAAACTCAACAAAACCACCCAAGAGAGTTTGGCTTACTCTCTAAACCAACTCAATGGTTCTAAATCAGGACTTAAAGGCATAAAGTTCTAAACTTTATCCTTCCCAACCATGGACAACACTAAAAAGGGACCATCACTCCATTTCAATCCATAAAATCTCACTAAAACACAATAAGAACCTTAAAAATGCATAAAGGTGTGAACTTTACTCACAATGGTCTGGAAAAATGCAGATCTTTGAAGCTTCACCCAAGAGAAACAACTTCTAGCATCACCATCAGTCTTCTAACATCATCCAAGCATAAAAAATCCTTCCCAAGAGGCCAAAAACACCAAAATTTCATCCAAAGAGACTTAGAGAGGAAAATGGACGTTCTAGAGGCTGAAAATGAAGAAATGGCGGCTACCGTAGGGTTCCCCAACCTTAAATACAGCCCAAACATCAAAATGTAGGGTTTTGGCCCAAAATTAGCAGTTAGCGTCGCTAACTGCACATTGTGCAAACCCACTCAGTAGAAGCACATTAGCGACACTAAAAGCACATTAACCTCTTTTCTCCTAAAATTTGATTTATTTAAACTCAAGACTTGGCATTTTGGGATTAGGGTCTTACAAAATGTGGAATGCATGCCTAAATGGAACCTGAATAAAAGGGCTGAACAGAGGTCTAAATAGACCTGACCTTCAAAGTTAGTGGCACTACAGCTAGACTTAGCGATGCTAAGTATGAACATGCATGAAAATTAGTAATTTAGAAATAAGGGTGATCAAAGTAAATATAAGGAGGTTTTTGAAGCCTAGTGACAGTTTGTTGATTCGAGGTGAGTTACATGAGGCACTTTATATGGGATATATGGCTAGAAATTCATTTTTCATTACTGAATTATCTTTATAATGTATTATGACCGAATTACCTAAATGATATCCCCCAGTATGGGATCATGAGAAACGAGGCCCCCAATATGGGACCATGAGATCCCCAGTATGGGATCATAAGAAACGAGTCCCCCAATATGGGACCACAAGATCCCCAATATGGGATCATGTGAGGCGCCCAGTATGGGATCACCAATATGGGACCAGGAGATCCCCAATATGGGACAAGGAGATCCCCAATACAGGATCACGAAATCCCCAATATGGGATCACGTCAATGATGCCCTTATAGATTGATTTGTTCTCTCTATATTAGTACTAGCAGCGATGCAGTGCAAACCATACTGAAGTTGTATTATGTGTGATTTTTATGCATTGTGTAGAATATGCCCTTTAATAAAAATTATAGAATTAATGTATGTATATGATCTTAGCATGCTAATTTTATTATGTAAGAAATATTTTTGTGTCTAAAACCCATGTAGACTCATGAGATATTATGTCTTACATATGTGTTTTTTTAATGCCATATATTCCAGGTTGAGGTACTAAGAGTAGACTATGAAGCACTTCAAGATGGAACTTTTAGGACAGATGAACTAGTATGTGTGACACCACGAGACGATATTCTGACGAAACTTTAACTTTATTTATAAATATCAAAGTTTTCGGTTACAATGGAAGCTATAAGGAAATACAAGCTAGAACTTTTGCTAATAACTAAAAGTTATAACAACAGGTAATGTCTCCGAGTGTCATCTGGTCCCCTTATTATGATGTCGAGTACCTGATCTTATTCTACGGAATGTGTCCTAAGATATATATGTAGATGCGTAAGCCAAAAGGCTTAGTGAATTCGTGTGTTTGTGTACAAAATACCACATGCATTGATGATATGAAATATGAAATATAAAAATTACGTTGAGATCTCGGAGTTGTGGGTAAATTTATCTAAGTCATTTTCAGACTTCGAACTAGCATGTGTGCTATCTGAGTCATGACTTCTATACAATGTACTAGTGGGGCTAGACATATATTGCTGGTATCGACTTAGTAACAACAGGATGCCTCCCATGTACTAATCGTACCCAATTATATTTATTAGCGAACGACGTTACGTTCCCTTTTTCATTTTTTACATTTACCCAGCAACTCGTGTACACATATATAAAGCAATAAGCATGATAAAATATCGAAAAGCAATAAACGTGACAAGTATAATGCAATGATCAATTAGGCATATAAACACAATATATATCATATATATATCAGATTGTAAAGGCATCATAAAACTCACCTTGATGATTTAGCGATTGTCTAATGGCCGGCGCTTTTGGAAATTCCTACTATTTTCCCTAAACTTATTCGATTTATGTGATCAAAAGTTTAACCAAAATATTGTTCTATTTATACTCGAACTTAAGCTGCTGCTTCAAAGGCTTAGTGTCTTAGTCATTCAAAAATAATTTGACACACTATTATTAAAATCAACACGTATCTATAACAATTACACGGATCATTCGTTTGATTAACACCTAATGATTTCATTGCATGAGAAATATGACACGATCACCTTGCATTTGATTGGTTAGTTTGAATATACTTCTCCATATAGTAATTATCCATATAGTATATATGTGAATTAAAATTTGGAATCATTTCTTGATTACACGTATGAATACTATAATATACCCACATTATATTACATGATTTATATGTTCATAATTTACTAATATATACATATTAGGTTTACAATATATACATATTATTTCACAACAAAATAAAGAATATGAGTCATACCAAATTATAATATGATTAAACTTTGAGTATGAGATCGAATAGTAATATCACCAAATATAACATATATTATTTTACGACCTACTAACATTTTCATAATTGATGACTTATATAAATAATGTCGTAAAACATATATCGTGAATTATTGTGGAAAAATACAGATTTACATATATATATTATCTTAGTTACTTACCAAAACTTAATAAATGATAGCCTATAACGTTGTAAATATAACTTATTACTAATTGTCGAGAAGACGGGTGTTACAGTATGATCCTGCTTGCACTATGGTTCGTTTGTATTAACTTGTAACACCCCCAAAAATTTTCATTTTGAAAAGCACCATGGTTTCCAAAACATTTCATACATAGTTATAGATTACAATTTTCATTCCCAAAAACAAGTCTAAATTCAACATTTGGGACCCAATCATGACACATACGTATGTAAACAACATCTTAGCACACATAATCCTTGAGATATCGATAAGAATCATCAAATAGCATACAAGGCCCTACTACCATTACATTTAATAGTCATTACAATAATTCGGGTGGCTACACCATCGACTCTCAACACAACGGATACCACATTCACCTCCTTCCTCGCATTTCCTGCGGAGGGCTTTGGACACTGATTTTTAAAGTGACCACTTTCTTTGCAGATCCGGCAGATAATATCTTTTATGATTTTGTAACTTCCTTTCCTCCTTGATTTACTTCTTCCCTTGCCACCACCACCACCTTGGTTGGCCCTTCTTCTTGGTTCTTTTGTGCTCAGCATATTGCTATAGCACTCCCCTGCATTTCTTGTGTGGATATCCTCTCTGAGGATCAAATCGAGAATGCCTTTGAACGTGAGCTTCTGTGTACCGGATGCACTGCCGACCGTAGTCACCGTACCAAACCTGTTCTCTAGAAGAAAAGATAACAACAACAATGCTTGGACTTCGTCTTTAAAGCCAATATAAACTAATGTCAATATCAATATGATTGAATTGAACTCATTAACGTGGTGTGTCACAGACCCACCATCTTTCATCTTCGTGTTAACCAATTGCCTGATCAAGAACACCTAATTTGCAGCTGAGGGTTTCTTGTACATGTTAGAAAACGTTTTGATCAACCCATACATTGTATTCTCATTGAAAATGTTGTAAGCAACGTTCTTTATCAATGACAATCGAGGGACTCTAAGGGCCTGTCGATCTAACCGACCCACTCCTCCTTCTACATACCTTCAGGTTTCTCATCGATCAAGGGTAGTGTCGCTTCTTTTGGTATATATAGTCTTCTATCTATGCTCTTTAGAGGCTAAAATTGTGACCTTTAAACCTATCGATCTTAATCTTTCCTTCTTCAGCCATAGCTTTGATACCAGTTTGTTAAGACTAAGGACTTCGACAGGGTACTTGCTACATGATTTAATCACGACAAATGAGAGCAAAAAAGAAGAACAAACACAACCAAATAAAGAACACAAGGATTTAAGTGGTTCACTCGATCTAGACTAATCGAGCTACATCCACTGTAGGAATTAGAGATTATATATTCCTAAGTTGAATGCTAAAACAAGTTATACAATATTTACTACACATACACTCTCTCTCTTTCAAAATAAGAATGACACTCTTGACATTCTCATTGTTACAAACCGATATCGTATATATACCTGACAACGCCTAGTGATATCAAGTATTTTAGGCGTTGTTGAGCCTTGTTCTTGGTAAAATTATATCAAATATGCATGGGTATTCTCACTTTTCGTGTCAGGACTTGTCTGGAGAAAAAAGAACAGAAACAGGGACTAAAGGTGTACAAAAGGAAAAAGTATGGAAAGAATGGAAAATTCAAGAGAAGACGTACGCGCGCCGCGGATTTATCTTCTGCGCGACGCGGTCGTAAGGCGGTGGAACACATTTGAATGACGAAAAAACGGGGAACGGATAAGTACGCGCGCCACGGATTTCATTTCTGCGCGGCGCGGTTGCGGGAAATTTGCAAGTATAAATAGATGCATTTCCAGCCGAAAACCCTAGCAAAGACCGGGTGTAAACATCGACCTAGAAGCTCTTTGACTCGAGGATTCCATTTCAAAAGCTATCATTTGGTATTTTCATGTTTTAGATTTTATTTCATTTTAGTTAAACATTTGTAAGCTTTGAGTTGAGTCTTTGGGTGTGACAACCATTGATCTTCAACTTAGGGTTCTGTTTTTAGTAGTGTTTGGTTACTGATTTGATGTTGGATATTGGTTTGAGTGAATGAAATCATTCGGTTACATTAAATATTGATTTTTCGGTATTTTGGATGTTAGTTTGTGTTTTGGTTGTTTGTTTGTGTGTGGATTTTGTTTGTGACTTGGTTGGGACTGTTTCCCTTTGCTGGAAACAGTAGCTAACTCGGTTAGGTTAGGCATTAAACCTTGGCTATTAACTGTCTCATAGAATTGTTGGTTATTAGCTAGTTTATGCTTTGCTTGGTTTTTGCTAGTTTGAATGCCTTCAATTGCTTCTGATTCAGAGATGTACTTCTGAGTTCAGAAAGTAACTAGGTCATTTGAGCTTGGATAAACTTGGCTTGAGTGTTGGAATATTGTTTCGAGGTAGAAAGATAGAAATTAGTTCCTCCGACTATAGCTGTGACACTATTAGTTGGTAATCTCTCATCTAGGCTAACCACGTAGCTCCTGTGGATCGACCCTGACTCCACTATACTAGTGAATGTTAGGTTATCTCTTATTTTTGACCGCATGACGACCTCTGCGTGCACGTCAAATTTTGGCGCCGTTGCCAGGGAGTTGTGCGCTTAGGATAGACGATCAGTAGGGTTGTTTCTTTTGATGTTTGATTTTAGTTTGCGGATTTTTGGTATGTGTACATCCTTATAATGGGTGATTACATGTACCCGGATCAGTATTATGAAGGTTATGGGAATCCGGCCGACACCTATTATGAGGATGATTCCTACAATGGATCATTCGATGACAATGGATGGCGGACCGAGGAGTCATCTCAGCTTGAGAATTCTGTAACTTGGGCCCAACTTTGGGTATTCATGTATAACAACTACCATGAGCAGAAGGACCAGGCTGAAGCTCTTGAAAAAGTGCAAGCTTCTTTAGATAGGTTAGAGGAAAGTTGGAAATGTTCACCACCTTCGCCAGAACCGGAGGTGAGTGATTTTTATACCAATGATAATGTGTGTGAACTTGCATCACCTGAATATGTGATGGAAGGGCATACACCTTGGGAAAGTCAAGAGACCACTGAGAGGGTCGAAAATGTTGTTGAGGAAGAGGTTGTAGGTGACAATGCTACCTCTGACTCAACAACTTTTGATGTTTTTGATATTTTTGAAAATGTTGATAATGTCGAGCTGGTGATGAGTGAATCCATACCATCACTAGACGATTTGATTGATGAGGATGTTGTGGAGGAGGCTGTAAGTGACAGTACAGACCCCAGCCCAACGATCCCCGAAATTGTTGAAGTTGTTGATACTATTAGGGAAGGGGGTGTAGATGACAATACTACCCCCGAACCTAGAATTTTTGAAAATTTTGAGTCTTTTGAAAGTAAGTATACGATGATGGGTGACTTTGTACCACCATCAGATCAAACCAGTCACTCACTCTTGGTCCCGATCCACCTGTTGGACGATGACCAAGAAGATGATGCTGACGAGTTGATTTTTGAAAATAATAAACATGATTTTATCACCACTCATGATCCATTCATGAATGGAAAATTAGATGTGATCAATACCATCGATGAGGAGATATGGAAGCATCCCGATATGTTGCCTTCCGATCCCATTCGATTGGAAAATTTTTATTGGTACTGCAAACCAAAATTGCAAACTGAAGATAGCATGTGGGACACTGGAAAAATGAGATCTGCAAAACAACTACTGGGAGCAGCACTAGGCGCGCTTCATGTCAATCCCTTGACTTTGAAGAGGTGCAGAAGAAAGGACCGAGCTTGGAGGTTCAAAGCTACTTCCAAGCACTCGCGGGAAATCATCAGGAGACAGCAACTATGCGGCAGCAGGAGAACTGACAAGCCTTTCGATCCAGGAAAGTTTGAGGAGCAGTGGGTCAACAAAGGGGCGGTGGTGACTGAAATGCAGCAAGGAAAGAAGGCGTATGATCCACCGTAGCTGTAGAAGGAGTCCCACGTCTGGCTGAAGACGTTAAACTTAGCGCTTGTTGGGAGGCAACCCATCGTGTCATAAGTAGGTTTTATATTTCTTAGGATTAATTTAGAAAATACATCAATCTTTTGCAGGTATTAGTGGTCTGAAGCAAGTGTGGGGTCGTGTGAAAAGTTTTGAAATCTTCAAGACCGCGCCGCGGATTTTTGAATTGCGCGACGCGGGTTCGAAACTCAACCCGATGCGCAGGGGTTGATTTGGCGACACGCGCGTCGCGGAAACGAGAAATGCGTGCCGCGGGAAACGATCAGACGGTTTTTGCCCTTATACGGTGAGCCGCGGCTCACAACTCAAATCACACGACTCGGAGCTCTGGTGATCAAAAATTTCTTGCATTTTTTCTTGCTTATTGTGTTTCTACTACCAAGGTACGCTCTTTTAACTATCTATCAGCTGTCTAAACTAGTTATTAGGTAGTTAATTTTAGGGTTTTATTCCAAAAAGTTCAAAAACTTAGAATCACTAATGCTAGCCCATCAGGTGTTTGTTTTGCCAAATGGACACCCTAGATGAGCTAGTCGGCACTTAGGCTACCATGTGGTATGATTAAAATGAGATATAGCAGGTTAAAATGGGGATTTGATCCCGGGTTTTCAAAACAGGCGTACGCCGCGCTGCGCCCTTGCTCTTGGGCCGCGCCGCGGTGCGGCTGGGAAGACAAGGACTGATTTTGCAAAATTTTTTGTTTTGTTGCTATATTTTCTTTTGCAGATGATGTTCAGATTGGACCACCCCTTCCTCCAGTTCCCAGCAGAGCGTGACAGTTCAGTGGAGTACATTTCACGACGGGATGCATTGACCAGTCGCCGGGTTCTCGAGGCGACGGTTATAGACCGAGACATCTTGAGGGATGCAGGGCTCTGGGGTGCGATCGAGCCGTTTTTACATCGCACCTGGACCCACGAGGAAGCATCGTTCACCTGCCGAGGGTGGGATAGGATTATGGCCACGGACGAGGACGTGGTCTACACGGAGCTGCTACTGGAGTTCATATCCACTGTCCAGTTCGCACCTCGGGCGGGGGACCCACGCTCCAGGCTGGTACGTTTTCGCTTGGGAGGTGTGCATCGGGAGTGCAACCTCCGAGACTTCAGGAGGCGCGCAGGCATCTACACTCCAGAGGACCTCCAGCATCGTTTCTTCACCCGGTTCTTTGGGTCGTGCATTCAGGGGGAGCCGGAGCGCCCTCCCAACATGGAGGTTTGGGCACCACTGTCCAACGTCAGGTACGAGGCGGGGACCTCGAGGGAGAGCCACCTACGCGATCCACTCCATCGCCTCATGCACCGGATTGTCTCCACCTCCATCATGCAGCGGCAGGGAGGCGAGAAGGTGTCTGGGGACGATATGACATTTTTGTGGTTTCTCCTTGACCCATCCCGATTCCTCCACCTCCCTTTCGCCCTCGCGACCGCTCTCTCCACTCACTCTACCGGCGCCTCCACCAGCAGTCCACTAGCCAGGGGGTATTTTATCACCCGCCTGGCCCGTTCCTATGGCATCCTTACTGCCCCCGTGGCAGCATCTTTGACTGCTCTGCCTCCATCGCGCACTGCAGCACGCACTTTGGAGAGGATGCGGCTCATTGAGCTGCAGCTCCCGGGGCAGTACATCCGGGCCCCGATCGAGCCTCCTGAGGCACCTCAGCCTGCATACGCCCAGCCCGGCAGGAGACGCCGAAGACTAGAGCCAGCAGCACCAGAGCCGGCACAGCCGCTGACGGAGCAGGTCGATCCATCAGCCCTCCGCCGATTGGATGCCAGAGTCACGCGGATTGAGGGTCAGCTCACGATAGTCTTGGACCAGCTCGAGTGGATCGGGGAGGTACTTATTCAGACCGCATCGGCCCAGGGCCACCGTCCCCGACCATTCCCAGCCCAGTCCCACGATCATGAGGCCGGACCCTCCAGGCCGCCTGGCAGTGATTGATGTATCTTTTTCTTTCTTTATTTTGTCTTTTTTGGGATATATGTACAAACTTATAACATTTCTATTTGTATATTTTATTTCTGTCATGTACGTTTTTAATTTATTTGTTAAGTGATGCATGATATACCAATCTGAGAATGAGTTGTCTCAGACAAGTGTGGGGTCACCGTGCCCCCTCCACTTGTCTCGACCACCGGCGTGTTCACTGTAGCGCTACAACTCCAGAATACGAACTCAAGGATCCATTTGTACGCATTATACCTGTGATATTGAGCACCAAGCAGTCCATCGTCCAAAAAGGGGTAACTCTTTCTCCCTTGCTTTGAAATAATTTTTGTACAACGGAGACGTTGTATGGTTTTAAGTGTGGGGTGTGGACGGTCGAAAGAGAATTTTTGAAACTTTTTGCAGAAATGATCGATTTTTCAAAATTTTAGCAACTTTTCAAATTTTTTTTAATAAATTGCAATTTTGAAATGAATGGTTTGTGATTGTGATAGCATTAGTGTTTTTCAAGAAATACTGTTTAGTTGTGATCATACTATTAGTTAGTCAAATAAGTTGAGTTCTACGAGTTTAGAAGATTGAGCCGTTTTAGGATTGGAATTTAGGAAGGAAAAGTCAGTCAGTGGCCTTTGTTGTTCGAGCCGGTAGGTCTAAAATGGGTGGGCCTTTTGCACCTTACCACCTAAGATCGTCTGGTCTGGGATGGTATTTCTGAAAGCTCGCTACACGGACAACATCGAAAGTCATGGACAATTCCTTAATGGCCTTTAGAATCTGAACGAGTAAGTACACTTCATTGTGGACAGAAAGTTTGTAATCAAGGGTTCTTTAGAAAGCCATGAATTCCAAAGAACAACTCAATTATGTTTTCACGAACTATTCCATTCTAACTCAAAGAGCAATAAACTTTGAAACTAAACACAGTAAAAAATTGTTCGATTCTCTATTATAATTTGTTAAAAACTCTCTTGCTTGGGGACAAGCAAGGCACAAGTGTGGGGTGTTTGACAACGCCTAGTGATATCAAGTATTTTAGGCGTTGTTGAGCCCTGTTCTTGGTAAAATTATATCAAATATGCATGGGTATTCTCACTTTTCGTGTCAGGACTTGTCTGGAGAAAAAAGAACAGAAACAGGGACTAAAGGTGTACAAAAGGAAAAAGTATGGAAAGAATGGAAAAATCAAGAGAAGACGTACGCGCGCCGCGGATTTATCTTCTGCGCGACGCGGTCGTAAGGCGGTGGAACACATTTGAATGACGAAAAAACGGGGAACGGATAAGTACGCGCGCCGCGGATTTCATTTCTGCGCGGCGCGGTTGCGGGAAATTTGCAAGTATAAATAGATGCATTTCCAGCCGAAAACCCTAGCAAAGACCGGGTGTAAACATCGACCTAGAAGCTCTTTGACTCGAGGATTCCATTTCAGAAGCTATCATTTGGTATTTTCATGTTTTAGATTTTATTTCATTTTAGTTAAACGTTTGTAAGCTTTGAGTTGAATCTTTGGGTGTGACAACCATTGATCTTTAACTTAGGGTTCTGTTTTTAGTAGTGTTTGGTTACTGATTTGATGTTGGATATTGGTTTGAGTGAATGAAATCATTCGGTTACATTAAATATTGATTTTTCGGTATTTTGGATGTTAGTTTGTGTTTTGGTTGTTTGTTTGTGTGTGGATTTTGTTTGTGACTTGGTTGGGACTGTTTCCCTTTGCTGAAAACAGTAGCTAACTCGGTTAGGTTAGGCATTAAACCTTGGCTATTAACTGTCTCATAGAATTGTTGGTTATTAGCTAGTTTATGCTTTGCTTGGTTTTTGCTAGTTTGAATGCCTTCAATTGCTTCTGATTCAGAGATGTACTTCTGAGTTCAGAAAGTAACTAGGTCATTTGAGCTTGGCTAAACTTGGCTTGAGTGTTGGAATATTGTTTCGAGGTAGAAAGATAGAAATTAGTTCCTCCGACTATAGCTGTGACACTATTAGTTGGTAATCTCTCATCTAGGCTAACCACGTAGCTCCTGTGGATCGACCCTGACTCCACTATACTAGTGAATGTTAGGTTATCTCTTATTTTTGACCGCATGACGACCTCTGCGTGCACGTCAATACCCGACAAGGAATATCTTCTAAGATGATGCAAATCTCTTAACTTTATGTTTTCCGCAATAGACCAGTTGAGATGACATGTCATAAACCTTACTGTGCAGAACAACTATCTGATACTAACAAACCTAGGAACTTGGGCCAAGGAGACACTTTAGCTGAAGTTGTTTCTCCTGTATATCAACATCTCTACTCTCCACATTTGACCTATGTGGAGTCACTATTGTAAAGTCCGGGCCGGAACGAGGCTTGCCATAGTCTTGCTGATCTTTGATTCCAACCAAACTGCTGATCCACTAAAGTAGTTTGTGAAAATGGGTTGAATGCCCCAGACTTGTGATACTACTTTACATCTGTCGATCTCGCTTCGGTTCTCCAACAAAGGCGAAGAGCATTCCTCGGATGAGAACACCGGTCCAACCAGAGTTTAACCATCCAATCCATATTGGCAGGCTTGCCTCGAATCATGGTTGCTTCGGTCCATTGATCCTTCTTTGGCCGTAATGTCTTCCAATGTTCGAATTAGACTCCATAAACTTAACACCAGAAACCCAAATCGACCGTGTAAATTATCATTTGAATTACCTAATTATTAGCTCCAAATATAATACTAGTAATTCTACTTATGAGAGCGGTTTTTACAGCCTTACATGCTGCTCTTTATTGGATAGTCTAATGTATTATATTGGAGTTAATAAGATACTCAGGTAATAAGATACAGCCTTACATGCTGCTCTTTATTACCTGAGTTAATAAGATACTCAAGTAATAAAAATGCTTATTTACATGAATTTCCATAAACCCTAAATCCTAAACGTTAAACCCTAATGATATTAAACCTTAATGATTGTAATCTCAATCCTCAGGAGGAGGAAACATATGTTGAGGACATCTCTCATATGATCATTCTTGATGATGAAGATTCAGTCAATGAAATAAAAATAGATTGTTCCTAAAAGCAACAAGTGGAAACGACCCATTAAATAAAGGAATAAGACGGACGAATGTTGGAAACACTTTCCTAAGATGATAAAATAAAATGATGTAGTAACATAGAAGTATGGAAAGTGGAATTATTGCAGAACGGAACGCCCGTTATTAAAAAGCATGTCCCTAACTGTAAAAAGAACCCGTATAATACTTCCATGAAGTAGCAAGGTACCTTACAGTTTACAAAAGAAGCTAGTTGTGAGGTTAGCATACAAACGTAGAAACATGATGGGCCAAAATCAAAAAATATTTATTGAACTTTTTCGTTGTAAGTGAATTGCATTTCAAACTATTTGAAAATGAAGCTTTTGTTGAATACATCGGTGTCGTGAATGGGAGGTTTAGTATGCCATTCACCAAAAGGCGATTAAAGATGTTGGAAAATACTATGTTAAAGAACGAAAGAAATTATAGGCTTTCCTTAGTAGTACGACTAACAATGTTCATTTGACAACGAACACTTGGACTTCGTCATGTCAAAGGATCGTTTACATGGTTCTTATGGCCTATTTTATAATTAGGGATTGGGTGGTGGACAAGCGTATCATTAATTTTAAACTCATTGAAAACCACAAGGGGGAAGATCTAGGGCGGGATTTTGAGTGCATACATGAATGAGTTATCATGAATGGTATGTAACGCCGGTTCCTCACAAATGAATTACATCTTGATTTTTCACAATCAACACATCATTTAGAAGGTGTAACCCAATTTAAGAAACAAGTCATACAAAGTTGTTATCAAAAGTATAGTTTAAGACCTAAACTATTTACATTAAGAGTTTACAACTGTTATACAAAAACCGGGTCCATTACATATTTCAAAATAACAAGTAATCTAAGTCCAAAGTCTAAGTTCAGCTATTCATCTACGTTACACTTCCCGCAGTCACCATTACCGGAACCTAACACAAACAATAATAATAAACAATTTATGAGCTACTAGAGCTCAGTGAGTAATTAAAGGTTAATTAGATTGTAACATCCATCATCTCGTTTGAATCAAACTCAACAGACTATCTCAGTCCTGAGTGCATTATACACACCATTTCTCTTTCTTTCTCATACTCAAGATTTGGTCTTACACAACCAAATTGAATCATAGCATACTTCTTTTCTGCAACGAATATCTTAACAAAACATATTTCATTTAAGAAATTTTAAGAACTACTCACCTGAGGTTGAGTCGATGTGTGGAACTCTCGAACCTCGTGTGGATCCTGTCTAGCTTTAGCTGTAACACAACAGCTCAATTTCAATACTCAAACTTCAAGAACAATCTCAATCATACTCTATATTGATAACAATCAAGAATTTGGAGTCATAGAAAAGAGTTGCAACCATAGATAGAAATAATATCCTAGTTGTAGCTTCCAGCTCTACAATTTCGACTCACACAACAACAAACATCTTACTAGCTCGGGTCTAAGGTTAGAACTCTTTTACACTCACAAATCCAATTAGTTTCACTCTAACTCTTGCTAGTTTTAGGTGGTTCATCAGAACCACTTGGAACCATCTCAAATCAAACATCTAACCATCAAAACGAAGCCAAAATCGAAGGGAATTACCTTTCAACCGTAAGGAACCAAATCCTAGCTTCAATTCTTGAATTATAGGCTTCAATTTCGAGTTTAGAGGTTTAGGATTAAGTTTCTAGGGTTTTAGAGAGAGTTTATGCGAGTTAGTTTTTCCCAAAATGAATAAATCCCGACTTTAAAAAGTGGGTCTGCACGCGACACACGACCCGTGTGAATCCACAACACTCCTTCGGTTTGCTTCTGCATATACTACACGACCCGGGTTAAAGTACACGACCCGTGTACTTTTGTTTGACCTTACTGCATGCTTTCTGCATTCAAAACACGACCCGTGCTTGTCCCACACGACCCGTGTTGACCCTGCAGAAGCTAAAACTGTTTCTAACACCCTTTTTAAGGTCTAAACTCTCCCTAGATGGGATCCTAACCACCCTAACTCGTATTATAACTCATTTAATCTTGTCTACATTAAGATTAACACAATCTCACCATAAATAAAGTTACGGTATTACATGTTATGACAATAACATTTGACAATGCTTCTATTAACGATAAAGCGAATGCGTTTTTTGGTAAAAAGTTGCCAAATTTGTATGATGATGGAAAACACTTTCAAGTTAGATGCATATCCCACATTCTAAATCTTATTGTAAAATAAGAGTTAAAAAAAATACTAATTACACTGTACAATGTGTTCAAAATGTCGTTTAGTATATGAGAAAGTCACCTCAAATAATCTCGAGGTTTAAAAAATCCATGAAAGCTTGTGGAGTCGAATCGAAAAAGATTTTGTGGCAATTGTCCAACATGGTGGAACTCAACATCTAACATGTTGAAAATAGCAGAAGAGTTAATATACGTTTTTGGAGAGTATGAAGTTAACGATCATTCTGATGCTTGTGATCTGGTCCGAGTGCTTGAAAAGAGTGATTTGGAGAAACTATAAACTATTCGTACGGTTTCTTGATAAATTCAAGTAAAAAACAGAGCTTGTACCGGCAAGCTCAAAGCTACCGGCACATCTATTTTAGGGGAATTTTAGATGGAGACAGACATTTGTGGGATCGGGACACACGTGTGAATTATTTTTTCGTTTAGTAACTGTGATGCGCCCTAAATACTAAATACTAAATATACCGAGGGAATTTATACAATCTTAATGCCTTTATGTATTTTTTTTAATTTTGCTGGATCCAACCATGAAATTACCATTTCGCACACCTACGTTTAAGAAAATGATCACATTCAAATTAACGAGAAAAAATCCCATGTCACAAGTAGAAACTGACATGAAGCTTGCGACTAAGGTTCTGGAAATTAAAATGAAAATGGAAACTTTGTTTGTAAATTACAAACAACATTTTGACAGCGTGAAGTTGCATTCTTCATCTCAAGAAGCCTCTAATGAAGATGTTGTCTCTCGTGATGACAATAATGATTTATAGGGTGACTTTCTACCTAATGAAGTTAATGGCTCGATTATAAAGGAGGCATGGTTAAAGAGGTACTTTAAGGAGTATAAAGTTACTTACATGAGCAACTTCAACTTTCTCAAGCGGTGGAAACATAATGTCGTGCATTTCCTAATTATATATAGAATGGCCAAAGGTAAAAGTTTATTCATTTTCATTATGATTATAATCTCCAAAATTTTATAATATATCTTTTGATTTTATTTTATAATACGTAAAGTTGTATTTTTTTATCTTTTGTTGTTAGATATTTGGCAATATAAATTTCAACAATCGCATCCAAGTTGGCGTTTAGTACAGGCGGTCGTGTATTAGATTCATATCTACCAATCTTATCAACACTGATAGCCAAAACCTTGGTTTGCATCCAATATTGGGTAACAAAGTCGAGAAAACCCATGGTAGATGACATCAAATATATTTTAAAGGATGATGGCATAGCAATAGGGATTAAAGATGCAATACGCGCTCAAAACGGTAAAAGGAAAGGAATAATGGCTATGGACAAATATGATTATCTATGTTTTCAACTATCATATTTGTAATTTTCTTTATGAAGATTTTTGAATTTGATTTGTTTGTGAATGATTTTGTTTAGCGATGTTTTAAAATAGTACACCTCTTAATGACACGACACAATAACTCTAACAAACCAAACACAAGAAAAAGCTAGTACCAAACAAGTCATCCAGTTGGGTACTAGTTTAGTACCAAAATACACCATTGAGCAAAAGCAGTCCAAAAGTGGTACCATTACCAAATTTCACATATCATTTTCGATCTCTTTCCAGTCCCACACATCATATTTAACACATACTCATGTAAACATAACATTCCACATAACATTTCACATAATCCGTACCCTTATACTAAATCACACAAACTACTATCATCTCTTTCATATTGTCATAGCATCATCATAACATAAGTTCATAAAACTAAACTATACCGTGTTCACCCCTTCCCCTGGTTGAACTCCGAACTAATCATCTCCAAATTAGGAACTTTTATTTTTGAAAGCTTGTTTTAAATTTTTTTGAACCTCAGTTTAAGTCTAAAAACCCAACCAATGTGTTTTAATTCCTTAAACACATACAATGCTACCAAATTGTAACATCCACATTTTTTCTAAATATATGAATATAAATTTTATTAATAAAACATTCACGAAATTTGATAAAAATATTCTATTAATCTTAAAAAAATCTACTAAACCTCCAGTGTTATACATAATTTTAAAATCCTTTAAATGCAAATAATGGATGTCTTTAAGATAATGAACTCTAAAATAGCTTTGAGTGAGCGCATAACAGTCAAGTCGGGTTCTTTCCCCTTATTTACCCCCGAAGGACCTGGAAAATATAAATATCAACAGCTAAGAGAAAAGCTTAGTAAGCACACATATCTACACATTCTATTACATAATCATGTAAGCATGAAACCTTTTCCCATGTGTCTAACGTGAACTAGGCTTTGTCTATATGAAGGGGCTATGGCACAAAGAGGTTACGTACCATTTCTCCTTGACCTTAACATGTACAAGTCTATGTCCCCACAAAGAGGCTATGTCCCTACTAAGAGGTCTTATAACTTTCATAACATAACACACAAGCACATACATACATAACCACATAATATCACATATAGAGTAGTAAAACTCACCTAAACATGTTTAAGCAACCATTGGTAGATTAATAGTATGTAGGCACCACAAGCGCATATCAAGATACAAACAATAGCTAATCACTTACTGGAGCACAACAAAGCATTCCTATACTTGATTAATTCATATTTTACAACTTGTGCTTTCTGTGGACCAGTCAAAACACCAACAACTGCTATCCTACTATTTTGACATGCTTAAGTAAAAAAAACCAACAACTGGTATCCTTCCCTTTTCTTCTAGGATCCGTTTGTGTTTTATGCTCGGGTTCAGAGAGGTATTGAGGTTCGAGTTCGTGATCTTTGAGTTGGGGTTGGGATTGAGATTGGTATTGGAATTGGGTTTATTGAACACTTCCAAAGGGGCGAATTCTGCTTGGGATTGGGAGCGGAATTCAGATTGCAATTGGGGTTGAATTTTGGGTTGGGTTTGATGTCGATTATAGTGAGGACCAATATCGGGGTAATTCAACATTGATGGTGAAAAAAGTAGGTCGATTTATTTAGGGCTAATAAAATTGTGAAGGATTTGAGTTGTTTCTAAATGATGTTTTTTGGTTGTTGTGGTAGTTTGAAGAAAACATTTTTACATATGTAATTCAAAGTAGTAAGTATGAATGTTTAAGGTTTGAGTGTGGTAAAAAAATTTAGATTGTTGATATTTATATTAGAAGAAATATGGTTTAAAATTCTATTTTTTTTTTTGAAAAAAAGAGGTAGAACAGAAGTTAACAACAGGAGAGAGGAGGTGTGTAAAAAAGTTAAGAAAAAAGAAAGGGTGGCAAAATTATGTCGTTGGACCATTGACCTTCAATGATAACACATATAACATATATATGTGAAAACATAGATCCTACATACATGTAAGTATCCTGATAGCTTTAATTAAGATGAACTAACAAAAGAACTATTGTCTACTTTCATGGTAATCCTATACGTCTCCATCCCAATGAGCCTAACACTAACAAAATATACACTCGTTTTCTTTGTATTTTACTGAACGCGCCTCCATTTCTATTTCCATCCCCGTTTGCTTTTATTTTATATATATATATATATATATATATATATATATATATATATATATATATATATATATATATATATATATATATATATACATATATATATATATATATATATATATATATATATATATATATATATATATATATATATATATATATATATATATATATATATTGAGAACCAACTTCACCCCGATAATCCGAGAACTCCCAAACCGATATTTTTTTCAAAAAACCAACCACATAGGCCTCTAAAACGCTCAAATTGGTGCCGGGGCGCTGAAATTTTTTTCCGATAAAACGACTTTTTTTTTGAAAAAAAATTTGCACATGTGCAAACTTTTTTATACGTACATTTTTTTCAAGTTTTTTTATGGATGTCTTTCTAACATATATTTAAGGCGTTCTGTAACAAAAAATTTGAAAAAAAATGTACGTATAAAAAAGTTTGCACATGTGCAATTTTTTTTTTCAAAAAAAAAGTCGTTTTTTTCGGATTTTTTTTTCGAAAATTCTTAGATATGTGCGTTTTAGAGGCCTATGGGGTCGGTTTTTTGAAAAAAAATATCGGTTTGGGAGTTCTCGGGGGACTTGTGGTTCTCAAAAGATCCTAACTATATATATATATATATATATATATATATATATATATATATATATATATATATATATATATATATATATATATATATATATATATATATATATATATATATACTGCGAGAACTCTTCTTGTCCAATCACACTCCTAAGGGCAATAACGTCAAACGTCTTCCTTCGACGTGACACAATTAGGTGCGACGCACGTCCACGGAACGAAATACGCACTCGAGGATACGATCATATGTTACTCACGTCCGTACAACATAATTTAACCGGCTTTTTTATTTATTTTCGTTATTATTATTTTTTTAATATTATTATTTTTTTCAGTTTTTTGTTTTTCTTTTTTTTAGGTTTTTTTCGGTTTTTTTTTCTTTTTTCGTTATTTTTCCCTTTTTTTTACTTTTGTAGTTGTATTTTTTTAACTCGTTTTGAATCATAACGAGTTTTGGATCTTGGATCATAACGAATTTTGAATATTGGATCATAAGTTTTGAATCATTTTGTCGTTGTATGTTTTTTTTAACTCGTTTTGGATCATAACGAGTTTTGGATCTTGGATCATAACGACTTTTGAATCTTGGATCAAAAGTTTTAAATCATAAAACATATTTTGGTTTTAATATTTTTGAATCATGTATATTTTTTGCTATTTTGATGATTTTTTACTTAAAAATATAAAAATGAACACTTAAAAAACGTTTTTTTAAATTTTTTTTTTGCAAACTTACTAATACAATATATACACTAATCCCTTAAATTTTCATAATTTTTGGAAATCTTTTTTATTTTTTGATTTTTTATAAAAATAAAAAATAAAAAATATTTTTTTCCAAATTTTCATGATTGTGCTTGTTTTGTAGAGAATTAAATTTTAAGAAATTTGATTTTTTCAGAATTTTTTTATACAAAGAAAAAAAAGTTAGAGCCCAAAAACAAAGTTGGTAAAATAAAAAAAACCCAGCAAACGAGATTGTGACAAGTGTCGCAATGGGTGGGATACTCGATCAGATTACTATATTACCGTTCTTAATTTGTCTTATCCACCCTTAAGTTTTAATTTTTAGACAACTAGCCCCTCAAACTATTAAGATGTGTCATTTTTTTCACATTAAATCTAATCCATTCAATTTTCAAGATTAAAGGTTCAGATTTGTTCTCGCGGTTCTTACCGGATTTTGGGTTCCTACACGATCCTCATTATATATATATATATATATATATATATATATATATATATATATATATATATATATATATATATATATATATATATATATATATATATATATATATATATATATATATATATATATATATATATATATATATATATATATATATATATATAAGTTCATATGACCATTAGATTTCGTGAGACAAGGAGATGCAATCCTACCACTTATTTAGGGTATAAAACAAAAAAAAATTAAAAATACCTAATAAATGAAAAATATATATTCATTTATTATTTTCGTGATTTTTCTATACAAAAAAAATTTAAAAATAAAAAATAAATAAATAAAAACTAACGTTTTTTTCATATTCTAGTAGAATATTACACTATTCTGTGTAATATTCTATTAGACTATTACACATCCAGCAACATTCCGCTGGAATATTTTTTCGATTTTCCAGGTTTTTTTTTGATTTTTTGATTTTTTTATTTTTTAGGTATAATAAATAACGAAAATTAGTAGAAATTTTTATTTAAAATAAATTCTCATTATTTTAGCCTATTTAATTTTTTATTTTTTGATTTCCAAAATGAGTGGCTAGGATTGCGTCTCCGCGTCTTATAAAATTTACATGGTCTCATTTGAACTTATATTTATATATATATATATATATATATATATATATATATATATATATATATATATATATATATATATATATATATATATATATATATATATATATATATATATATATATATATATATATATATATATATATATATATATACTAGTTGTGAGACCCGTGTATTACACGGGTTAATTAAAAGAAAATGTTAAATAAGAACATCCAAACATCAAACATTGTACTAACTTAAAATAAATAGCATATTATCTTAAAAATAAACAAAAACACACAAAATTGAGAATATAGAAAAATATAATAGAAATATATAAAAGTAGAATACTATAGTACACAAATAAATTGAAGTACATTGCTATATCTTGCAATTAGTGCTTAAAAAACTCGATTTACCATTGGAAAAATACAAAAATACCTAACATATATTCACAATTGCAATTTGATTTTTGAAATCGTAAGACGAAATTTGGGGTTAAACATTTAATTGACAGTTTCGTATTAATAAAAGCGTACTTAGGGGAGATAGAGTTGTAACAGATCATTAAAGAATAGTAATGAATAAAGTATTTTATTTTTTTAAGAAATTCAAAATCATGAGAAAATTACATGTGGCCAAATGAATGAGGTGGTGACATGTGGCTTTGAGTTACTTATTTATTAGGATAGGATATATATATATATATATATATATATATATATATATATATATATATATATATATATATATATATATATATATATATATATATATATATATATATATATAAAAGTTATTTTGAGAACCAACTCAAACCGATATTTTTTTAAAAAACGACCCCATAAGTCTCTTAGACGCTCAAAATGGGCCCGGGGCGCTGAAAAAAATTTACGAAAAAACGACTTTTTTATTTTTTATTTTGAAAAATTTGTACATGTACAAACTTTTTTATACGTACACATTTTTCAAATTTTTTTTTACTAAACGCATTAAATATGTGTTAGAAAAGCATCCATAAAAAAACTTGAAAATTTTGCATGTATAAAAAAGTTTGTACATATAATTTTTTTTTTTGCACATGTACAATTTTTTTCAAAAAAAATCGTTTTTTTCGGAAAGTTTTTTCAGCGCCCCGGACCTATTTTGAGCGTTTAAGAGGCCTATGGGGTCGGTTTTTGAAAAAAAAATATCGGTTTGGAAGTTCTCGGGTTCTCGGGGTGAAGTTGGTTTTCAAAAGATCCTAAGTATATATATATATATATATATATATATATATATATATATATATATATATATATATATATATATATATATATATATATATATATATATATATATATATATACATACATATATATATATATATATATATATACATACATATATATATATATATATATATATATATATATATATATATATATATATATATATATACATACATATATATATATATATATATATATATATATATATATATATATATATATATATATATATATATATATATATATATATATATATTCTTTCTCTAATAATAGAAAATTCCTAGTGTAGTTAGTTATTAAATATAATAATTAACACTACAATTTCTATAATTAGTATGTTGTTGAATATTTGTTTGGTAAAAGGTATGCTCATGTATTTTATAATTTTAATAATTTAGCAAATAAAAAATTAATACAATACAATTTCTTTATAAAACAAACTTAAATATATGATCAAAATTCATTAACAAGCATAATGTAGATAGTGAATGAAAAACATAAACTAAAATGCAAATCTATGGAATGTGAAAATCATTCCCCAGTCCGCCAATATTCTCAAAGTATTCGTTATAGTTTTGAGACCGTTGGTCTTGATCTTGAAATCTTTTTCCTTGATCTTCTTATTATTCATTTTTGCTTATTTTGAATGTACTTACAGTTGGTTTATTCTGGAGGTTGCATGATATTTACTTCCAAATGTCAACCAAAATCTATCATTTGATTGGTTTATTCCAACAATTGGATTTTGACATATGCCAAGATATATGTGGCATAAGTGTTGATTTTCAAGGTGTGAATATGATTTAGATCGACTCGGTCACATGTTTGTAAGAGAAAGTTTGAAAATAATATAAAACCGAAGAAAACTTGAAAGATAAATGATGTTTTTTGGGTAGAAATGTTGATTCGATTTATATAGAATTAAAGAAATCTTAAATACGATATGATTAGACAAGACTATAGGATAAGATAAATTAAAATTATCACGAAAATCTCACAATGGCAATGTTTTTTTAAATGTCTTACAAAATCTCATAAAATCCCATTAAAGTCTAAAAATTCGTAATAATAGGAAAAATCTTGCAAAAATCTGAAAAGGTAATCCAAACAATTGTAACTTATTTGTGAAGGCTTGGTGTAATCTTATGATTGTAAATAATTGTAATCCTTTAGGGAACTAACTGTAGGTCCATTGGTTGGGTTGATGAGCAAAATTGTGATTGTATGCAATTTAGAGATCTAAGATGTAGAAATTAATATTTGTACTCTTTTATTACCTTTGTTGGACTTTCAACTCATTTATTTTATGTCTTATTGCTGGACAAATTTGGTAGTCAGGCTGAATACTCCCTTTCAGTTGCAACTTATGCATTCTTTCTATGACATACATACGTATTTCTTCTAGCATTGTGATAATTGGTTTCTTCCTTGCTTTAATTATGACACTATTGAAAGTTTATGTGTTGCCATTTTCAACAGCATCACACATGCTACCAAATTTGAAAAATGCCCGTGACCAAGTCTAGGGATCTCTTTATATAAAATGCTCATATGCAGCAGTGTTTAGCAATTGAATTTCTTTTAATACTGCATTGAAGTGAGCTTTTGTTGTGGACTTGCTTGCCTTCTAAAAAAGATTTCCAAAATGTGCCCTTGAAAATCTTTTTATAAAATTTGCATATATATGCCTTGCACATTACCCGTGTTATGCTTCTATTAAAACTTTCTTCATTGCCTCTAGTAGACCCTAAACACATTAAAGTAATTACAATGTTGAGTAACTTATGTTGGTAAAACTTACAATATGTTAATAACAGTCATAGAAATTATGAACCATACCTTATGTTGGTCACACATGAATGTAACACTTAATTCAGTTTCCAAGTGAAGGTCCTCTGTAAGATTTTTTAGGAACCATTTCCAATTCTTTTTTTCCACTCAAACAACAACTCAAGCTATTGGGAAATTGTGGTTATTAGCATCCCTTCACACTGCACTCAACAGCCCACCACTACATAAACCTTATAAAAAACATCCATCTAAGTTTATGATTCTTCTGCAACCACTCCTCCAACCTTGTTTCAGTCCTTAAAAACACACATAAAACTTGCTGAAATAATTTTTCCTATCTGGCATTTTATTCACATCCAATTTAACAATAGAACCTGGTTAGATATTCTAATCTCTTCCCCCTTATGACCAAAGCCTAGCATAGTGTTTAATAATGGGACCCTCAATTAGAGTTAATACATGCTTCTTTGCTCTTCTATATTGGTTCAAACTAACTTCTATACCAAATTTCTTTTTCACCTCCTCCCTAAGTAGTCTAACACTCATTTTCTACTTGTGTACAAATTCATTCGTGTACTGACTACCAATCCGAGCATAGTTGACAATGGAATCTAATTTGAAATTTCTAGCACAATTATGGTCATGTATAAAAGACTTAATTTGGAATGAATTCTCTTCATTCATCCATGATGCCCACAACCTAAAAGTGTAATCAACACTGCAACATTTAACCAACAACCTCATGTTATCATATTTGTAACATAATTGAAACCCACTGGCAACTGCATAATTACATAACATACTTTTCAAGTATTTAGGATTTTCAAACCGCATGCCTAGGATAGGCTTATGGTTCTTCTAATGTACATTTGCATCGAACCTTGTTGCAACTACAAGTTGTGTACTGTTGAGGCGTCAAACTCAACAAATGAATTGGGATAAAAATGATTAAGAATAAATACACACTGCTCAATCCACTATAAGAATAGTATATGATAAGCAGGGGTCGATCCTCAGGGACAAGGGACAAATTCTTACACCGATGTTTACTTAGGATACGAGTAACAGGGGGGTTTTGAAAGTATTAAATTAGATAGCTAAACATTAAATTGATTAAAATGCAATAAATAAAATGGATTCCGATTCCGTTCAACACACTTGATTAGGCAATCATTATAAGACTAGAAATTATGTCAATTTCATCTAAAATTGGTTTCAAAGTGTTAACGAGCTCTAAAACTTCAGTCCTTTTAAGTAATTACAACAAAATGTGCTCTTTGAAGTAATCCAATTTTCCTTTTATATAAATCAAACAAGCTTTTGAGTTTATATCAAGGAAAATAAGTAAAGATTCATTTAGACCAACCAATTTACATTCAATATTTCTCGTAAGCTCGGAAATGTAAAAATGTGTATTTTGAATTACACACGAATTCATCCAATGAAGACCAATTCGGTGTTGTTACAAACATTCAATGATGAAACAATTACGGATTTCAAGATTGAAATAACGAATTTGACAAACATATCAATTCTAGTGGCCAACATGAACCAACATGAGAATCAAATGGAACTTTAATGCTTAAATTCAAAACACTAGATGAGGAACATAACGATAGTCAAATGATTTGTGCCAAATCATGTGTCTACAGAACCGGAATAAAGAAAGATTTAACCACACATGAAATGGCTAAATCTCCTTGATGAAAAGCAATAAAATGTTACTAAATGTACTTACAACGAGTAATTAAAACGATAAATCAAGTTTTTCCGAGTGTTTTGGATCAATCTTCTCCTCCCAATCGTTCTCTCCTCCTCTCTAGAAGTAAAAACTACCCAAAAATAACCCACAACAGCCCTTAAAACCGTGCAGGAAAATGCAGTTTAAAAACAGTTTTGCGCGCCATACGGCCCGTGTAGGGTCACACGGGTCGTGTAGGTCTGAATGGGTTCACTGATTTTTTTGGCTACAGATCACACGACCCGTGTAGGGTCATACGACCCGTGTGAGGGTGTTTCACAAATTCAGTAGTCTTCTGGAGAGGTCACACGACCCGTGTTAGGTCACACGACCCGTGTGAGTCTGAAACTCCATTTTCCTTCAAGTTTTCAACTCCACGAGCTTCCATACCATGCTCCAAACTCATTGCTTCATCCAAGATGCATTCCAAGCTTCCATTCCTCGTTCCGTGCTCCAAGTCTCTTTCAAATCTCCACGTTCCACCTTCCGGCTCTCCGATCTGCTCCAAATGCTCCATTTATGCTCCTTTACCTGAAATTCAACACAAATTTATGAAGTATCGAAATTCCCGGAAAATAACTAAAAATGCATGTAAATGGTTAAGGAAATAAATAAAATAAAGAAAAAAGGGCTTAGAAAAGATGCATAAAATGCATCCAACAAATCTCCCCAAGCTTAAGACCTTACTTGTCCCCAAGTAAGACAAACATTAAGAACGAGTCGGGAATCGATTTGATGACTATGATCCTAAGCCAAAACGCAGAAAGAAATCTAGATGAGATGAAAATGCAGATGCCATGATGAAAATAATGCAAAATTACTACACTAAAAAGAAAATAAACTAAAAAAAATGAAAATCTTTTTGGCTGTTTAATTGACCCAGTTTCTAAGTTTATTATTCAATGTCCCACATCCCATGCAGCTTTACCATATATAGATTTTTCATTAGAAACACACGGTTATTTCTTACTCCAAATTAGCTTCAACGGAATCACGGACAAAAGACATTTTCCTACAAAACTCCTAGCGTAAAATCAGCCCTTACGGTCGGGAAGGTATAAAATTTTTGACCAGGCCTTACCAATCCAACTTTTGAAACATTAAACACTTCCTTAAGACAAGCTAGCTCATAACAAGGAAACATCATATTGTAAAGGGCCTATTTCGACTCAAACCCCCCAAATAACGCTCTAGCTTAAATCTCGTTTTTTTGTTATTACCCCCTATCCATCACCCCACTCAGTCTCTTGCTTGTACACTTCATTTGGATTTGACTTTAACTTGAATTGATTTCTTGAATGTACTTGCTTGTAGGTGTAGTTTTTGTGTTACACCTTCTTCAATCTTTAATCTTTTAATTTTTGATTTCTTCATTTGAATTTGCTTGATTTGATTGAATTTTTCTTCATTTTGATTTGGGCTCTCCGTCTTTGGGTACTTATAGAGGACTTCTTGATTTGAACTTGACTTTACTTTAATTGAGATTGAGAGAGCCCGCCATTTTGGATCTTCATGACTGAGTGAAATGACGAAAAGGGTCCAACGAGACTTTAAACTAAAACATACAATAGGGAGTAAAAGGACTTAGACCTTGTTTACAACTGTGTTGCCCCTTCCTAGTTGTTACTTTGCTTTAAGAAAATGTCTAACCTTTCTCGTTTTGTATCAACAAGGCTTGTTCAATGATTTATAACTTTCACATTGTAAAAACTACTTTTACGCCTAGAGAGATGAGGCTAACGCTTCCGTCCCTATCATTTTCCGTCTTAACGAAGCATGTTGGAGTAAGCTCAATTTTCATTTATTTTAACATAATGAAAATACAAGCATACCGGGACGTAAAACACTAAACAACAACTCTATGAACGGTCAACTAAACAAATTGTTTTTTTTTTTTTTTTTTTTTGAAGAATCAAATGGAATCAAATGTAAAATGTATGAAATGCATGAAAATATGGAAAATAAAAATTAATTTGAAAATAAAAATCTAAGTATTTACAAATATTTTAAAAAAAAATTTGTACAAAAATGCAATGCATGAACATGAATGAAATGCATTCCCCCTCCCCAAGCTTAAGATTGAGCATCGTCCTCGATGCTTGGAAAGGGGAAACGCGCCTAAGATTCCGGGGGTGGTGGCGGGAATTGGGGCGGAAAGGGAGACCAACTTTGGAACAGTGAATACATGTCGGAGTATTGTTTCTGCTGCTGTTCCCAATGTCGCGCTTGTTGCTCCCAATACTGTTGTTGGGTGCCCCAATTGTTGTTGTACGTGGTATGGAAGGTGTTGAAATCAGTGCGAAGACCGGAGAGATTTTCTTCAATACGGGATAAACGGTCGTCTACGGAAGATTCCCCGTCCTCCTGAAACAGGGAAGAAGGAGGAGCAGGAGCAGCGGAAGAGGAAGCAGCACGTACGTCGTGTCGCCGAAAAGGATTCGCAGAGCGGAGATCGGTGAGGAGCCTCGGACCTCACTGTTTTGATTTTTCAAACAAACACGGGGCGTGTAAGGCTGCACGGGTCGTGTATGTCTGATTTTCCTTACGGGTTCATTTTGCCGAGAACCCACACGGGGCGTGTAGGTCTACACGGGTCGTGTAGAGCCCCGGACCAAACTGTTTTTATTTTTTTCACCTACACGGGTCGTGTAGGCGTACACGGGGCGTGTCGCGCAACTGCTTTGAACCCACACGGGGCGTGCCTGGCTACACGGGGCGTGTAGCGTAAATCTCAAATTGGTTTTTAAATCCGGAAATTGTCATTTTTCTGCACATCTTCTTTTCCCCTTTTCATTTTAACGCAAACTCTCTCCTTCTCACTACAAGAAAACAATGAATTAGCAACGGACGAATTCCGTTGCTAAACCTTGCAATTCCGTTGCTAAATGGGTTTTGCAACGGAAATTGTTACGGAACTGTTCCGTTACAATAAATCCCGTAGCGAATGAGTTTGCTACGAACTTTTATTTCCGTAGCAAGTTTGCTACGGACAGATTCCGTAGCACATGTATTCCGTAGCGAATTCCGTAGGTGGACTCCGTAGCGATTTCCGTAGCCGTTTGTCCGTAGCGAATTCCATGGTACTTTTTCCGTTGCTACTTCTGTAGCGGGTTTCGTTGCAAATTCCATTGCAATAATTTTGTTGCAAATTCTGTGGTTAAGCTTTCGTAGTAAAATCCGTAACAATAATTCTGTAGCAAATTCTGTGGTCTGGGTTCTGTAGTAAAATCCGTAACAATAATTCTGAAGCAAAATCCGTGGTCAGGGTTCCGTAGTAAAATCAATGGCTATGTTTTTGTAAAAAAATCCGTAGCAATGATTCTGTAGAAATTTCCGTGGTCAAGGTTCCGTAGTAAAATCTGTAGAAATTTCCGTGGTCACGCTTCCGTAGTAAAATCTATAGCAATTTTTGTAGTCAGGCTTCCGTAATAAACTTTGTAGCAAATTCCGTGGTCAAGCTACCGTAGTAAGATCCGTTGTCAAGCTTTCGTAGTAAGATCCGTAGGTGTAATTCCGTAGCAAAACTTGTAGCAAATTTTGTTACGAAGAAATTCACGAAACAATTTACAAAAATAAATATAATTTCCAATTATTTGGTACCAATATCTAAAAACACAAATACGTACAACAAAACAAATTTGCATATTATTAAATAAGGCCAATAATTCTTATTACATGAAAAGTAAAGAAGTCTAAATCAAAATAAATATTTCCTAAAAACAAAGCACTTAGTCTTTTACCTAATGCTCCATTTACATTTACTTGAGTCATCTTTCCTGAAAATTAAGTAACAATTAAACGTGGAGCAATCAATATAACAATTATGATTAATTGATTATGATATTTAAATGACAAAACATGTCCCCATATTAATGTGATGTGAACATGAATTCCATTCACGGACTAGTTACTTCAAAATTTTCAAAAAATTACAATTGATGCAATTTGAGGTCTCCAATAATTATTTTGTCTACAGAAAAAGCTAATGGGCCATTATAATCAAAACAGATGGAGAAAGGAAGGCATACCCATGTATTCTTTCTCAAAAGTTTATGATTTAGTACTATATTTTATAATCTTTAGCAAGTCAAACATGAAGGTTAAAAAACTGTCATAACTTTATCCGAAAGTAAGATCATGTAGCCTTTCGTCCATCAATAGGAAACAGTCAAATTATGGAACCAAAAGCAATTTTGATGCAATTCGAAATTATGGAACCAAAATCATGTAGACTGTCACCGATAATCGTGAGTAATGAACGCTTCTATATATTACAATTCGAAATTAATTGGATATAAACTTATTAGTGAGGATTGAAGCCAAATCAATAAACACAGACATTCCAATTACAAGATACAAACCAAGAAATCGATTGATAAGATTGAAGCGGAATTGATAAACACATACACAAAGGTCAGTAATTGGTTCCTAACATTTATTTAATAGTTTTTATCTCTGATCTTACAGTAATAAAAACTGTTTTGGTAAAGTTTCATGAATTTCAGATATGTTTAGCTATTTTTACTCAATTTAATCCTTTAAATACACATTAAATCTTGGAAAAATAGAGAAATGTTATAGAAAATTCTTCAAATTTTTCTGAGAAGTTTATATAATGAGTGGAAGCTGAGAAAAATAGTAGATATGGTTTTTAAAACTCAGAGTCGGATTTTATTATTTATTTGATTTTAACAAAAAGAAAATCGAATATATTAGTAAACGGTAGTAATAAATTCTGAAACTTCATGGGGGATGTTAATTTACTTTATAGGTCATCGTGAAAATTTTCTAGGATTTATTGACTAAAGGAAGTATTTTATGTGATTTAATGGCTTAGTTTCTTGCCAAAATTGTAGAAAATTGGAAAATATGATTTAGCTCTTCAAACTTTCCAGTTTATTATTTCATATTATTATGCTCCTGTGATAAATCGGATTTGGTCAGAAAATGAGTTTTAGATATTTTTGCAGATTAAAGTTCTTTATGACCATTTTTGAAGTTTTCAACAACTAACCTTGATCATCAAGCATCTAAACTTGAGATCATCCCATGCATGGTGGTTTGATGGTCATGTATGAGTTCAAAAATGTTCAAAATCGTTTTTGTAAGAATAGTTGTGATGCATGTGGTGATTTTCCACCAAAACTAGTAAAAATGTGCATTTTCTTGATTTTGACTTAGGTATTGGTCATGGATCTTCACATTCTTGCAATGTGCATGATGTTTTCAGTGAAGTTCTACCACCATCATCATCAAAATCGTGGGTTTAACATAACCCATGGTTTGTTTCAAAAAGAACGGTGTAGAAGTGAAGAAGTCACATAAAATCATAAGAAAATATAAGAAAATGAGGTAAGACGCATGTGTATAAGTTTACCTTTGATGAAGAACTTCTAAAATCTGATTTTTGAAGCTCAAAGAAGAGTTTTGGGGCTGGAAATTTCATGAGGTAGAGAGAAGAGAAGAGAGTTCTTAGAGAAAATTATGAGTGTGTATGGGAAAGGTGAAAAGAAGAGAGATGGAGTATAACTTTAATCTAATGATGAAAAGTTGAAGACATGGGGCATGGGGAGTGGATAATGGCCGGATCCTATGTTCCTTTCTCCATTTAATCAATTTTTTTAATTTATTTTATATTTTATAGAAGTTTAATTGTTTTATAAAGGTTTTTATAAAAATGTGGCTTATTTTTGCGAATTCGGTGGAATATATATTGCATATTTTCTTGATTCAAATATTACGCTTACGATTTTGATAGCTTAGAGGGCAAATTGGGAAGTTATCCTCCTTAGAGGGAATGGAATGAAAAAACGGGGTTATCCCCCGGAATGAAATTGGCATATTTTGGGTGAACGAAATTAGACCTTTCCAATTATGTTAAAATTTTATTTAATTATTCTTTGGAGATAGGAGATAGTGATCATCAAAAAGATGTTGCTTTTCAAGAAGAAGAAGAAGTTATAGCAAGTGAAATCATTAGCAATACAACAGAAGCATTCGAGCATGACGACATCTCAAGCAACGGTTCAGATGATGAAATTGATAATGGTGTTGAAGGGGAGTTTAATGATGCAAATAACAGTGGCGATGATGGTATTGCCGACTCCAAGGGTAGTTTTGAGTATAGCACATCAGAAAATGAATAAAAGGTCCAAGAAGAAGACGAGTGTAACGATAGTGATTGGCACGAAAATTAATGATTTTGATATACTACTTGGATAGTTTGATGTATTGTGATTTCACAAAATATCATTGAATTCTTATCTTACTGTGATTAATATAATTACATGGCTGATTTTGCAATTTATGGCAGTGTACTTTCCAAATGACTGAAAAAACATCAGCGAGCAGTTCTGCACCCAAAAATTTAATTTTCTAAACAATGTTACTAAAATTGTGGAATTAGATATAATATGGACCAAAGGTGCAAAATATTTCAAAATAGGGACCTGAGGTGGAAAACTGTGCAAACTTGGACCAACTATGTGAAATAGATGCCAGTCAATTATAATTTAATATTGTTAATTAATATGTTCAAACTTGGACCATATATGTGCATTAGATGCAAATTATTTCTAATTAAAGACCATAGGTGGAAAATAGTTCAAACTTCCCAATAATAGCATTGTACTTTAGAAGTACAATGTTATAACCGGAAGACGTTATGGGTAGATGATAAACACAGATTTTGTCGACATGTTCAAACTTTTGACTTTAAAAGATAGTATAATAGAGAGGGGCATTTTTGGAATTTAGTATAAAAGTTAAAAACAACAACAATTGTCAAGTACAGCCAATTGTCCACGTATAGGGTTATTTGATAATATTTATTTTGTGCCATTATATTAAGTTTTTAGTGGCACATCTTGTTGCCGGTTGATAATCTGATTGAAAATTCTAAAATTCCCTCCTGTATTATGGAGGCAATGATGAGCGGGATATGAAATTTGGAATTTTTTATCAACGGATATGTTCTTAATACAGGAGGGAATTAGGAGCGGGATATCAATTTTAGAATTTTCAATAAGATTATTAACCGGCAACAAGATGTGCCACTAGAAACCTAATATAGTGGCACAAAATAAATGTTATCAACCAACCCTATACGTGAACAATTGGCTGTACTTGACAATTGTTGTTGTTTCTAACTTTTATACTAAATTCCAAAACTGCCTCTCTCTATTACACTAACTTTTAAAGTCAAAAGTTTGAACATGTCGACAAAATCTGTGTTTATCCTCTACCCATAACTTCTTCCGGTTATAACATTGTACTTCTAAAGTACAATGCTATGATTGGGAAGTTTGAACTATTTTCCACCTATGGTCTTTAATTAGAAATAATTTGCATCTAATGCACAGAAGTTTGAACATATTAATTAACAATAAGAAATTATAATTGACTTGCATCTATTTCACATAGTTGGTCCATGTTTGCACAGTTTTCCACCTCAGGTCCCTATTTTGAATATTCTGCACCTTTGGTCCATATTATATCTAATTCCACAGTTTTAGTAACATTGTTTAGAAAATTAAATTTTAGGGTGCAGAATTGCTCGTTGATGTTTTTTCAGTAATTTGGAAAGTACACTCCCATAAATTGCAAAATCAGCCATGTAATTATATCAATCACAGTAAGATGAGAATTCAATGATATTTTGTGAAATCACAATACATCAAACTATCCAAGTAGTATATCAAAATCATTAATTTTCATGCGAATCACTATCGTCACACTCGTCTTCTTCCTGGACCTCTTCTTCATTTTCTGATGTGCTATACTCAAAACTACCCTCGGAGTCCGTAATACCATCATCGCCACTGTTATTTGCATCATCAAATTCCCCTTAAACATCATTATCAATTTCATCATCTGAACCGTTGCTTTAGATGTCGTCATGCTCGAATACTTCTGTTGTATTGCTAATGATTTCACTTGCTATAATATATTCTTCTTCTTGAAAAGCAACATCTTTTTGATGATCACTATCTCCTATCTCCATAGAATAATTAAATGAAATTTTAACATAATTGGAAAGGTCTAATTTCGTTCACCCAAAATACGCCAATTTCATTTCGAGGGATACCCCCGTTTTTTTTCATTCCATTCCCTCTAAGGAGGGTAACTTCCCAATATGCCCTCTAAGCTATCAAAATCGGAAGCGTAATATTTGAATCAAGAAAATCTGCAATCTATTCCACCGAATTCCCAAAAATAAGCCACATTTTTATAAAAACCTTTATAAAAACAATTAAACTTCTATAAAATATAAAATAAATTAAAAACAATTGATTAAATGGAGAAAGGAGCATAGGATCCGGCCATTATCCCCTCCCATGCCCATGTCTTCAACTTTTCATCATTAGATTAAAGTTATACTCTATCTCTCTTCTTTTCACCTTTCTCATACACACTCATCATTTTCTCTCAAGAACTCTCTTCTCTTCTCTCTATCTCACGAAATTTCCACCCCCAAAACTATTCATTGAGTTTCAAAAATCAGATTTTAGAAGTTTTTCATCAAAGGTAAACTTATACACATGCTTCTTACCTCATTTTCTTCTATTTTCTTATGATTTTATGTGACTTATTCACTTCTACACCGTTCTTTTTGAAACAAACCATGGGTTATGTTAAACCACGATTTTGATGATGATGGTGGTAGAACTTTACTGAAAATATCATGCATGTTGCAAGAATGTGAAGATCCATGACCAAAACCTAAGTCAAAATCAAGAAAATGCACATTTTTACTAGTTTTGGTGGAAAATCACCACATGCATCACAACTATTCTTACAAAAACGATTTTTAACATTTTTGAACTCATACATGATCATCAAACCACCATGAATGGGATGATCTCAAGTTTAGATGCTTGATGATCAAGATTAGTTGTTGAAAACTTCAAAAATGGTCATAAAGAACTTTAATCTACAAAAATATCTAAAACTCATTTTCTGACCAAATCCGATTTATCTTAGGAGCATAATATTATGAAATAATAAACTGGAAAGTTTGAAGAGCTAAATCATATTTTCCGATGTTCTACAATTTTGGCAAGAAACTAAGCCATTAAATCACATAAAATACTTTCTTTGGTCAATAAATCCTAGAAAAATTTCACGATGACCTATAAAGTAAATTAACATCCCCCATGAAGTTTCATAATTTTTTACTACTGTTTACTAATATTTTTTATTTTCGTTTTCTTTAACACAAATTAATAATAAAATCGGACTCTGAATTTTAAAAACCATATCTACTATTTTTCTCAGCTTCCACACATTATATAAACTTCACAGAAAAATTTGGAGAATTTTCAATAACATTTCTCTATTTTTCCAAGATTTAATGTATATTTAAAGGATTAAATTGAGTACAAATAGCTAAACATATCTTATATTCATGAAACTTTACCAAAACAGTTTTTATTACTGTAAGATCAGAGATAAAAACTATTAAATAAATGTTAGGAACCAATTACTAACCTTTGTGTATGTGTTTATCGCTACGGACAAACGGCTGCAGAAATCGCTACGGAGTTCACCTACGGAATTCGCCATGGAATACATGCACTACGCAATCAGTCCGTAGCAAACTTGCTACATAAATAAAAGTTCGTAGCAAACTCATTATTGTAACGGAACAGTTCCGTAACAATTTCCGTTGCAAAACTCATTTACCAACGGAATTTCAAGTTTTAGCAATGGAATTCGGCAGTTGCTAAATCGCTGTTTTCTTGTAGGTTTTACTGTGATTAAAAAAATCAATAAAATAATTTAAAAGAAAAACCAAATCTATTATTGTTTCTAAGAAATTAACTGCTTGTGGAAAATATTAAATAAAAGGAAACTATTCTTCAACTACCGAAAATAAACTTCACCGCGGCCGCATTGCACAACTACAATTTGCCAAAATGATTCGAAAATGGTCTATATTTTTGAAAAAATGACATGTTTAGAAATGATTGGAAAATGATCTAATACTCCACCCATATATATTTTTAACCAAAATAGCCGCCAATGAAAAATAAAGACCGCCTGAAAAGAAAACGAACTATTTGTCACCAAGTTATTTAACTTTACATGTTTTTGTTCATTTTAGCGGAACATTAAATCAAACTGCATGATGCTTGCCATTAACAATTTGTGTCCTGCCGTATTGTGCGGGTACACAACTAGTATGTTACAAAACATCCCGACATTAATTTCCATATCAAATTTCTACAGCTTACTAGCTACGAAACAAAATTTCGTAGCATACTAGTTTCGTAGCAAATTTCTATAGCTTACTAGCTACGAAACAAAATTTTGTAGCATACTAATTTCGTAACAAAATTCCGTTGCTAAATCCCTATAAAAATAAATTCCATAGCTACACTAGTTTCGTAACAAAATTTCGTTACTAAATTTCTATAAAAGCAAGTTCCATAGCTAAATATCTATGGAAATAAAAGACGTAACAAAATCCGTAACAAGGGTATCAACGTATATTGATTCCATTACAAAACAACTACGGACCACAATTCCGTAGAACATTTCCGTAGCTACATATATACGGAAATTCATTTCATAGCAAATCATCTATGGAAATTAATTTCGTAGCAAAATTCCGTAGCAACATAACAACGGATTATAATTCCGTAGCAAAATAACCACGGATTGTATTTTCGTAGCTATTTTTGTAGCAAAATAACCACGGATTATATTTTCATAGATATTTTCGTAGCTAAATAGCAACGAAAATCCAGTACATAGCAAAATCTGTAGCAATATAGCAACGGAATTGGATTTCGTGACAAAAACCGTAGTTATTCTTGTGTTCGCTACGGAATTTTCATTTGGTGGCAAATGTCGTAGTAAATTTGCTACGGAAAGTCATTCTGTAGCATAAACCGTAGCAATTTGGCTACGGAAAGTCATTCCATAGCACATTTCCGTTGTTATTTGGCTGTTTTCTTGTAGTGTCTCCAACCCTTCTCTTCGCGATTTTCAGCCACAAACACCCACATAACTCGTTTTTTTTGTGCTTAATCTTCCACAAAGGTATGATTTTCTCAACTCTACTTCATCTTCTTCCCCCTTTAAGCTCAAGATCTTAACAATGGCGGTTAGGGTTTTGGAGAAAACCCTAGGTTCGAAATTTTTGAAAAAAATCTTGAAATTTCTTACTTTTCTTTGTAGGATAAGCTTGAGGAAGGTGGAGATTGAAGCCAAGTAACAATTTTATGTGAAGATTCGCGAGATTGACCGGTAAATTCCTTCCTTGTTCATACTTTTGTTGGTGTTCATCTAGTTGTAGATTTGGTGTGTTTGGGACTATACCAAACTTGTTTTTGTGCAGAAATTTGTTTAACCAACGGTTTTTTCCCGCGAACAAACGGAATTTTAAATTCTAGATCTTGTGGTCCCGTTGACTTTTGACCGTCCCGTTGACCATTGCCAATTTGTCCCACTTTTCTTTGCTCTTTCTCTTTCAAAATGGATGCGGGTCCCTCTAAACGTAGTAAGACTTTATCCCGTAAACGTAACACTCGGAGAAATGTCCCGGACCCACCTCCCGAGCACACCCCGTCTCCATCTCCATACCTTCCCGAACATTGGGAGGTTGTCTTTGAATCTGATCAACAACGAAGTCGCTTCCAAAATTTTCTTCAAAGACAATTTGTGTCTCAAAAATTCGCCCACCCGGATTCTTTGCGCGATATGTTCGTCTTCGATGGGGTTCAAACATTGTTTAACAACATTGGTTGGACTAACGTCCTTAACATCTACGCTCCTTCGTACACCCGCCCCCCGCGGGAAATTTTGTCATCTCTTAATTATGCGGATGACATTCTTTCCTTCCGTCTTAATAATCATACATATCGCATCCATGCCGATAAATCAGCGAGTTAGTAGGGCAGGACCTTAGTCGTACAGTCGACATTTATAAGGTCAAGGCGCATTCCAAGTACGATCCTAGCAACATTTGGGGGGCAATTACGGACCAAGACGACTATTCACCAAGCGCGGTCAAAGCCTCATCCATCATTCATCCTGTCTTACGCGTGGCCCATCGTATTTTGGCCTCCATCGTTTTTCCACGCGAGGAGCGAAGTACAGTCAATTCTCTTGAGCTTCGACTCCTTTACCACATGGCTGCCAACTCTAAATACAAGCCACACTTTGGTAAATGTATAGGTCATCGCCTCTTAGAAACTGCCCGTTCCACCCGTGGCCAAATTCATTGTGGGGGTATATTGACTTTGATTGTACAAAGTCCAGCTATCGGACTCATCTTTTCCCCAGAAGAACAGACCCTTCCGGGCGGTCATTTCTTAACCTCAGCCGCCTTTGAGTCAGCTAGGATGTTCAACCGTTCTCCCACCGGTTTCACATGGGCTAAGCCCGAACACCTTGATGGTGATCCGATTTGGGTTGATCGTGCCGATTCCCTGTCCCTACATACGCCGGTCCATCAAACCGACTGGCTCCTCACCGATCTCCGCTCTGCGAATCCTTTTCGGCGACACGACGTACGTGCTGCTTCCTCTTCCGCTGCTCCTGCTCCTCCTTCTTCCCTGTTTCAGGAGGACGGGGAATCTTCCGTAGATGACCGTTTATCCCAATTCATTTGTTGAGTTTGATGCCTCAACAAATTGTGATTTGTTGGATGCATTTTATGCATCTTTTCTAAGCCCTTTTTTCTTTATTTTATTTATTTCCTTAACCATTTACATGTATTTTTAGTTATTTTCCGGGAATTTCGATACTTCATAAATTTGTGTTGAATTTCAGGTAAAGGAGCATAAATGGAGCATTTGGAGCAGATCGGAGAGCCGGAAGGTGGAACGTGGAGATTTGAAAGAGACTTGGAGCACGGAACGAGGAATGGAAGCTTGGAATGCATCTTGGATGAAGCAATGAGTTTGGAGCATGGTATGGAAGCTCGTGGAGTTGAAAACTTGAAGGAAAATGGAGTTTCAGACTCACACGGGTCGTGTGACCTAACACGGGTCGTGTGACCTCTCCAGAAGACTACTGAATTTGTGAAACACCCTCACACAGGTCGTATGACCCTACACGGGTCGTGTGATCTGTAGCCAAAAAAATCAGTGAACCCATTCAGACCTACACGACCCGTGTGACCCTACACGGGCCGTGTGGCGCGCAAAACTGTTTTTAAACTGCATTTTCCTGCACTGTTTTAAGGGCTGTTGTGGGTTATTTTTGGGTAGTTTTTACTTCTAGAGAGGAGGAGAGAACGATTGGGAGGAGAAGATTGATCCAAAACACTCGGAAAAACTTGATTTATCGTTTTAATTACTCGTGGTAAGTACATTTAGTAACATTTTATTGCTTTTCATCAAGGAGATTTAGCCATTTCATGTGTGGCTAAATCTTTCTTTATTCCGGTTCTGTAGACACATGATTTGGCACAAATCATTTGACTATCGTTATGTTCCTCATCTAGTGTTTTGAATTTAAGTATTAAAGTTCCATTTGATTCTCATGTTGGTTCATGTTGGCCACTAGAATTGATATGTTTGTCAAATTCGTTATTTCAATCTTGAAATCCGTAATTGTTTCATCATTGAATGTTTGTAACAACACCGAATTGGTCTTCATTGGATGAATTCGTGTGTAATTCAAAATACACATTTTTACATTTCCGAGCTTACGAGAAATATTGAATGTAAATTGGTTGGTCTAAATGAATCTTTACTCATTTTCCTTGATATAAACTCAAAAGCTTGTTTGATTTATATAAAAGGAAAATTGGATTACTTCAAAGAGCACATTTTGTTGTAATTACTTAAAAGGACTGAAGTGTTAGAGCTCGTTAACACTTTGAAACCAATTTTAGATGAAATTGACATAATTTCTAGTCTTATAATGATTGCCTAATCAAGTGTGTTGAACGGAATTGGAATCCATTTTATTTATTGCATTTTAATCAATTTAATGTTTAGCTATCTAATTTAACACTTTCAAAACCCCCCTGTTACTCGTATCCTAAGTAAACATCGGTGTAAAAATTTGTCCCTTATCCCTGAGGATCGACCCCTGCTTATCATATACTATTCTTATAGTGGATTGAGGAGTGTGTATTTATTCTTAATCATTTTTATCCCAATTCATTTGTTGAGTTTGACGCCTCAACAAATTGGCGCCGTTGCCGGGGACACGTCAGTACTAATTGTTTATGCCGAGATCTTTACGTACAGGTACACCAATTCCAGTTGATTCGGAGATTGAAAAGACAGCAAAGAAGCTACGGAAACAAGCTAAGCTTCGGAAGAGGCTACAGCCGGGTTCCAGAACTTCTACATCATCAAACCCTCCAATCATCAACATTTGGAAGGAAATACCCCTTTCAAGTGAAACCGAAACAGATACACCATATTCATCATCCCAATATTCATCTAAAGAACCTTCACCACCATTATCACCAATACAAAACACTCCACACCCAAATTTAACAATCCCCATAATACCCGAGGTAGAGATCACCGGATCTCCTACCCGAGATATGGCCGCTGAAAGAACCCTAGGTGATTGGGCGACTCAAGATGTCACCCAACAACCTTTATGCATCACTTATCCCGCGATGATGAACTTTGAGCTGAAGTCGGGATTGATTCATCTACTACCAAGTTTTCGTGGTTTGGAGAACGAAGACCCCTACAAGTTCCTAAAAGAATTCCATGTAGTTTGCGTTGGTATGAAGCCGCACGACGTGACTGAAGACCAAATCAAGTTAAGGGCATTCCCCTTTTCACTTCAAGACGCAGCCAAGGAGTGGCTATATGACCTACCACCGGGGTCGGTCACTACGTGGAATGATCTAGCACGACTCTTCCTAGATAAGTATTTCCCAGAGACAAGAGCTTCGAGCTTGAGGCGAGAGATAATTGGCATAAAGCAAGGGAAAAGAGAAGCTCTCCACACCTATTGGGAGCGTTTCAAGAAACTTTGTGCACGATGCCCGCAACACGGGATTAACGAATACCAACTTTTTCGTTATTTCTGTGAAGGTCTCACCCCGATGGAAAGAAGACTTATCAATGCATCTAGTGGAGGTTCTTTGATAGATAAAACACCGTCTCAAATCCGAGCTTTGATAGAAAAGATGTCTGAAGATTCAAAGCACACGAAAATGGAAGATGAATGGTACGCAGATCCACCGAGAGGAGTCAAAGAAGTATCAACTGCGTACATAGAAAACCAAATTTCTGAGTTGACCAAGGCAGTGATGCAGCTCACAAAGGACAAGGGAGTTGAACCACCACCGATTAGAGCTTGTGGTATTTGTCTCCAATATGGGCATCCAACCGACATGTGCCCTATGCTTCAAGAAGATACGGAGAAAGTACAAGCAGTTGGTGGATACCAAGGCCAAAATCAACGCAACTTTGATCAACCTAGAAACCAAAACTGGGGATTTCAACCAAACTCGAATTACCAACCTAGACCATCAACACAAAGACAACTTTACCAACCCAATAACCATCACCAACCAAATTTTCAGCCATCTCATCAACACAATTATCCCCCTCCTCCTCAAAATCACAATCAAGGAAGTAATAGTTCTTCGGGTATGTCTTTGGAGGACATAGTGAAAAGCCTGGCCACGAGCACTCAAGCCTTTCAAAGTGAGACAAAGGCAAGCATCAAAAGTCTAGAGCAACAAGTTTCACAATTGGCAAACTCGATGAGTAAGATGGAGACACAAGGTAAATTGCCCTCACAAACAGAAAAGAACCCGAAACACAACGCGTGCGCAATTACCTTGCGAAGTGGGAAGGCATATGATGGACCAAGAATGCCCGAGGACGAGGAAGACGAGTTAGAGGTGAAGAAGGATGAAACAACATCAAGCAACAACAAGAAGCAAAAGCAAGTTCAAATTGAAGCTCAAGTTACACCACCACCATTCCCGTCAATATTGAGGAACATGAAGCGCGAAAAAGAAGATGAAGAAATTTTGGAGCTATTTCGAAAGGTTGAAGTAAATATTCCTCTACTTGATGCCATTAAACATGTCCCGAAATACGCAAAGTTCCTTAAGGAACTTTGCTCATCAAAAAAGAAATTAAGAGGTAGAAGAACGGTAAGGGTAGGCGAAAATGTTTCCGCAATCATACAGAAACGCCTACCGAAAAAACGCAAGGATCCCGGAGTTTTTGCGGTTCCTTGTAAAATGGGAAATCTTACCGTTCCACGTGCCATGTTGGATCTCGGTGCCTCAATTAATGTTCTACCATTTTCTGTTTTTAAAAGTTCAAATTTGGGAACATTAAAGAGAACCGGTGTACTTATCCAATTGGCCGACCGTTCAATAGTACACCCGAAGGGTGTATTGGAGGACGTGTTAGTCCAAGTGGGTGAGTTACTTTTTCCAGCAGATTTCTTTGTTGTAGACATGGGCGATGATGATGCCCCAAACCTGAATTCCATTCTACTAGGGAGACCATTTATGAGTACCGCATCTACGAAAATTGATGTTCGTGCGGGTACTATTTCCATGGAATTTGATGGGGAGGTAGTGAACTTTAACATTTTTGATGCTATGAGATACCCTACCGATGAATCGTCCGCGAATTTTGTGGATATTATCGAACCGTTAACCGAAGAATGTTTCAGTTTATCTAACCCCGATGTGCTAGCATTGGTTCTAGACAGAAATTTTGATGTTAAGACAGTAAAGGAGCTAGCAGAAAAGTTCACGGTGGATGATGAGATAATTGAAGTTGCTGCATTTTTAGACGAGAAGAAGAAGGAGAGGTACAATGCCCCAAAGATTAAACTACCGACTCCTACAGAAAAGTTGTTGCCATCGATAGTGCAAGCACCCGAGCTTGAGTTAAAAACTCTTCCCGATCACCTAAAGTATGCTTACCTTGGGGATGAAAAGACATTACCGGTGATTGTCTCAAGCAAGTTGTCAAAAGATGAGGAATATGAGTTGGTGCACACTTTGAAGCGTTATAAAGAAGCCATCGGTTGGACAATAGCCGATATCAAGGGATTAAGCCCTTCACTTTGCATGCACAAGATCCTTATGGAGGAGGATTTCAAGCCAACTCGAGAAGCTCAAAGGAGGTTGAACCCACCGATGATGGAGGTGGTGAAGAAAGAGATCTTAAAGTTGTTAAATGCCGGTATGATTTACCCAATTTCCGACAGCAAATGGGTAAGTCCAGTTCAAGTTGTCCCGAAAAAATCAGGTATAACCGTAACTCAAAATGTCCATGGAGAACTAGTCCCCACCCGTGTGCAAAACGGGTGGCGTGTTTGTATAGACTACAGAAAACTCAACAATGCAACCCGAAAAGATCATTTTCCACTGCCGTTTATTGACCAAATGTTAGAACGGTTAGCGGGAAAGACACACTATTGCTGCCTTGACGGGAATTCGGGATTTCATCAAATTCCTGTAGCACCCGAGGATCAAGAGAAAACTACTTTCACTTGTCCTTTCGGTACGTTTGTATATAGGCGGATGCCATTTGGGCTTTGCAATGCCCCCGCCACATTTCAGAGGTGCATGGTGAGCATCTTTTCGGATTATGTTGAGGAGATTATTGAGGTTTTTATGGATGATTTTACGGTTTATGGAAACTCTTTTGAAGAATGTTTGAAAAATTTAACAAAAATTTTGAAACGATGTATTGAGACCAATCTTGTTTTAAATTATGAAAAGTGTCATTTTATGGTCGATCAAGGTCTTATACTCGGTCATATTGTTTCTTCAAAAGGGTTGGAGGTCGACAAAGCTAAGATAGATGTTATTCAATCGTTACCTTACCCCACTTGTATCCGAGAGGTACGCTCTTTTCTTGGTCACGCAGGTTTTTAGAGGAGATTTATCAAGGAATTCTCGAAGATAGCTAGGCCGATGTGTGAGTTGCTGCAGAAAGATGTAGACTTTGAGTTTTCCGAGGCATGCAAGAAGGCATTTGACCAATTGAAGGAGATGTTGATTACCGCCCCAATACTTCAATCACCGGATTGGAGTTTGCCATTCGAGATCATGTGTGATGCGAGCAATCACGCAGTGGGTGCGGTGTTGGGACAAAGGAAGGAAAAGGTACCTCATGTCATCTATTACGCCTCCAAGACACTTGACAACGCGCAGAGCAATTATTCCACCACAGAAAAAGAACTATTGGCAATCGTTTTTGCCTTAGAAAAGTTTCGACAATATCTCTTGGGTTCCAAAGTGATCATCTTCTCCGATCACGCAGCCCTTAGATATTTGCTTGCAAAGAAGGATTCCAAGCCGAGACTCATTCGGTGGATTTTGCTACTTCAAGAGTTCGACCTTGAGATAAAGGATAAGAGTGGAAAGCAGAATTTGGTCGCAGATCATCTCAGCCGCATCATAGCACCTGAAGATTCCACTCCCATTCGTGATACATTCCCAGATGAACATCTTTTCGCAACAAAAGTGGCGCCATGGTATGCAGATTTAGTTAATTATTTGGTTACCAAAGAATTTCCACAAGACGTTACTCGTTGGAAAAAGGACAAGATCAGGAAAGAAGCTAAGAGATACGTGTGGGATGAGCCATATCTGTGGAAATATTGTGCTGATCAGGTAATCTGCCGATGTGTTGATCAATCCGAGGTACAATCTATTCTAACCTTTTGTCATTCGTATGCGTGTGGGGGACATTTTGGTCCCCAACGAACTGCACGAAAAGTCCTTGAAAGTGGTTTCTATTGGCCACACATCTTTCATGACTCGTATGTTTTTTGTGCGAGTTGTGATAGATGTCAAAAGACCGGGTCCATAAGCTCTAGAAATCAAATGCCACTTACCCCGATTTTAGTTTGCGAAATCTTTGACGTATGGGGTATAGACTTTATGGGACCTTTTCCGCCATCATTTGGTTTTTCTTATATTTTGGTGGCGGTGGACTACGTGTCCAAGTGGGTGGAGGCTAAGGCCACCCGTACTAATGATTCAAAAGTGGTTGTCGATTTTCTCAAATTACAGATCTTTTCAAGATTCGGAACACCACGAGCCCTCATAAGTGACCGAGGGACCCACTTTTGCAATCGTACGTTGGAAGCAGTGTTGAAGAAATATGGAGTCACGCATCGCATTTCCACTGCTTATCACCCACAAACAAATGGCCAAGCTGAAGTTACCAACCGCCAAATCAAGCAAATTCTGGAGAAAACAGTGAACCCGACTCGGAAGGACTGGAGTGTAAGATTGGAAGACGCGTTATGGGCGTACCGAACCGCGTTCAAAACGCCTATTGGCATGTCCCCATACCGTCTCGTTTTCGGAAAACCATGTCGATTACCGGTTGAATTGGAACACAAAGCCTTTTGGGCGGTCAAACAATTCAACTTGAGTGAGGATGAAGCTGGAATAAAGAGGAAGCTTGATATTCAAGAACTTGAGAAGATCCGCAATGACGCGTACGAAAATGATGTAACTTATAAGGAGAAAACGAAAGCGTATCATGACAAGATGATCTCGAGGAAGGTCTTTGTAAAAGGTCAAAAGGTATTGCTTTACCATTCTCGATTTAAATTAATTCCGGGTAAATTACGGTCCCGTTGGGTGGGACCTTTTGTGGTTACTAACATTTTTGATCATGGAGCCATAGAGATTGTTAGCCCGCAAACCGGAAAGACGTTTAAGGTGAATGGTCATCGTTTGAAACCTTATTACGAAGGTTTTGTCACGAAAAACGAAGAAGAGGAGAAGGTCGAGAGCCCACACTACGAGGATTAAAATTGCAAATTTGGGCTAAGTCGGGCTAACGACTTAAAACAAAGGCGCTTTTCGGGAGGCAACCCGTATGTTTATTGTTTCGTTTGTTTTTCTTTTAAAGACTTTTTCGTACTTTATTTTAAGCAATTTGTTTTTGTTGTAAGTTTTCCAAGGATTTTTGGTGAAACATCGCTTAGGAGAGAAGTGTACAAAAAGTAATCGGGACACATTGGCACAATTTTAGAACCGCGAATGAAATCAGGCACGAAAATGCGACTCGAACGAAAATTTTCAGAAAAAAATGTTTTACAGTCCTACACGGGGCGTGTAGGCCTACACGGGTCGTGTAGGAGCCTCGGACCTCACTGTTTTGATTTTTCAAACATACACGGGGCGTGTAAGGCTGCACGGGTCGTGTATGTCTGATTTTCCTTACGGGTTCATTTTGCCGAGAACCCACACGGGGCGTGTAGGTCTACACGGGTCGTGTAGAGCCTCGGACCAAACTGTTTTTATTTTTTCCACCTACACGGGTCGTGTAGGCGTACACGGGGCGTGTCACGCAACTGCTTTGAACCCACACGGGGCGTGCCTGGCTACACGGGGCGTGTAGCGTAAATCTCAATCCACAAATGAATTGGGATAAAAATGATTAAGAATAAATACACACTGCGTTACAAATGAATTGTGCCTGGCTACCCGGCTAACTAAGAAAAATACTGCTTTTCGGTGGGGTGAGGAGCAGCAGCAAGCTTTTGAGACTTTGCGGCGGAAATTGTGTGAAGCTCCGGTTTTGACTTTGCCTGAGGGCATGGAGGATATGGTAGTTTACTGCGATGCATCAATCACGGGATTGGGGGCAGTCTTGATGCAACGAGGCAGGGTGATCGCTTACGCCTCGCGACAGTTGAAGCCCCATGAAACTAACTACCCAACTCATGATTTGGAATCGGGTTGCATTGTTGAGTTTTCTATAGTCTATACAAACACGCCACCCGTTTTGCACACGGGTGGGGACTAGTTCTCCATGGACATTTTGAGTTACGGTTATACCTGATTTTTTCGGGACAACTTGAACTGGACTTACCCATTTGCTGTCGGAAATTAGGTAAATCATACCGGCATTTAACAACTTTAAGATCTCTTTCTTCACCACCTCCATCATCGGTGGGTTCAACCTCCTTTGAGCTTCTCGAGTTGGCTTGAAATCCTCCTCCATAAGGATCTTGTGCATGCAAAGTGAAGGGCTTAATCCCTTGATATCGGCTATTGTCCAACCGATGGCTTCTTTATAACGCTTCAAAGTGTGCACCAACTCATATTCCTCATCTTTTGACAACTTGCTTGAGACAATCACCGGTAATGTCTTTTCATCCCCAAGGTAAGCATACTTTAGGTGATCGGGAAGAGTTTTTAACTCAAGCTCGGGTGCTTGCACTATCGATGGCAACAACTTTTCTGTAGGAGTCGGTAGTTTAATCTTTGGGGCATTGTACCTCTCCTTCTTCTTCTCGTCTAAAAATGCAGCAACTTCAATTATCTCATCATCCACCGTGAACTTTTCTGCTAGCTCCTTTACTGTCTTAACATCAAAATTTCTGTCTAGAACCAATGCTAGCACATCGGGGTTAGATAAACTGAAACATTCTTCGGTTAACGGTTCGATAATATCCACAAAATTCGCTGACGATTCATCGGTAGGGTATCTCATAGCATCAAAAATGTTAAAGTTCACTACCTCCCCATCAAATTCCATGGAAATAGTACCCGCACGAACATCAATTTTCGTAGATGCGGTACTCATAAATGGTCTCCCTAGTAGAATGGAATTCAGGTTTGGGGCATCATCATCGCCCATGTCTACAACAAAGAAATCTGCTGGAAAAAGTAACTCACCCACTTGGACTAACACGTCCTCCAATACACCCTTCGGGTGTACTATTGAACGGTCGGCCAATTGGATAAGTACACCGGTTCTCTTTAATGTTCCCAAATTTGAACTTTTAAAAACAGAAAATGGTAGAACATTAATTGAGGCACCGAGATCCAACATGGCACGTGGAACGGTAAGATTTCCCATTTTACAAGGAACCGCAAAAACTCCGGGATCCTTGCGTTTTTTCGGTAGGCGTTTCTGTATGATTGCGGAAACATTTTCGCCTACCCTTACCGTTCTTCTACCTCTTAATTTCTTTTTTGATGAGCAAAGTTCCTTAAGGAACTTTGCGTATTTCGGGACATGTTTAATGGCATCAAGTAGAGGAATATTTACTTCAACCTTTCGAAATAGCTCCAAAATTTCTTCATCTTCTTTTTCGCGCTTCATGTTCCTCAATCTTGACGGGAATGGTGGTGGTGTAACTTGAGCTTCAATTTGAACTTGCTTTTGCTTCTTGTTGTTGCTTGATGTTGTTTCATCCTTCTTCACCTCTAACTCGTCTTCCTCGTCCTCGGGCATTCTTGGTCCATCATATGCCTTCCCACTTCGCAAGGTAATTGCGCACGCGTTGTGTTTCAGGTTCTTTTCTGTTTGTGAGGGCAATTTACCTTGTGTCTCCATCTTACTCATCGAGTTTGCCAATTGTGAAACTTGTTGCTCTAGACTTTTGATGCTTGCCTTTGTCTCACTTTGAAAGGCTTGAGTGCTCGTGGCCAGGCTTTTCACTATGTCCTCCAAAGACATACCCGAAGAACTACTACTTCCTTGATTGTGATTTTGAGGAGGAGGGGGATAATTGTGTTGATGAGATGGCTGAAAATTTGGTTGGTGATGGTTATTGGGTTGGTAAAGTTGTCTTTGTGTTGATGGTCTAGGTTGGTAATTCGAGTTTGGTTGAAATCCCCAGTTTTGGTTTCTAGGTTGATCAAAGTTGCGTTGATTTTGGCCTTGGTATCCACCAACTGCTTGTACTTTCTCCGTATCTTCTTGAAGCATAGGGCACATGTCGGTTGGATGCCCATATTGGAGACAAATACCACAAGCTCTAATCGGTGGTGGTTCAACTCCCTTGTCCTTTGTGAGCTGCATCACTGCCTTGGTCAACTCAGAAATTTGGTTTTCTATGTGCGGAGTTGATACTTCTTTGACTCCTCTCGGTGGATATGCGTACCATTCATCTTCCATTTTCGTGTGCTTTGAATCTTCAGACATCTTTTCTATCAAAGCTCGGATTTGAGACGGTGTTTTATCTATCAAAGAACCTCCACTAGATGCATTGATAAGTCTTCTTTCCATCGGGGTGAGACCTTCACAGAAATAACGAAAAAGTTGGTATTCGTTAATCCCGTGTTGCGGGCATCGTGCACAAAGTTTCTTGAAACGCTCCCAATAGGTGTGGAGAGCTTCTCTTTTCCCTTTCTTTATGCCAATTATCTCTCGCCTCAAGCTCGAAGCTCTTGTCTCTGGGAAATACTTATCTAGGAAGAGTCGTGCTAGATCATTCCACGTAGTGACCGACCCCGGTGGTAGGTCATATAGCCACTCCTTGGCTGCGTCTTGAAGTGAAAAGGGGAATGCCCTTAACTTGATTTGGTCTTCAGTCACGTCGTGCGGCTTCATACCAACGCAAACTACATGGAATTCTTTTAGGAACTTGTGGGGGTCTTCGTTCTCCAAACCACGAAAACTTGGTAGTAGATGAATCAATCCCGACTTCAGCTCAAAGTTCATCATCGCGGGATAAGCGATGCATAAAGGTTGTTGGGTGACATCTTGAGTCGCCCAATCACGTAGGGTTCTTTCAGCGGCCATATCTCGGGTAGGAGATCCGGTGATCTCTACCTCAGGTATTATGGGGATTGTTAAATTTGGGTGTGGAGTGTTTTGTATTGGTGATAATGGTGGTGAAGGTTCTCTAGATGAATATTGGGATGATGAATATGGTGTATCTGTTTCGGTTTCACTTGAAAGGGGTATTTCCTTCCAAATGTTGATGATTGGAGGGTTTGATGATGTAGAAGTTCTGGAACCCGGCTGTAGCCTCTTCCGAAGCTTAGCTTGTTTCCGTAGCTTCTTTGCTGTCTTTTCAATCTCCGAATCAACTGGAATTGGTGTACCTGTACGTAAAGATCTCGGCATAAACAATTAGTACTGCCGTGTCCCCGGCAACGGCGCCAATTTGTTGATGCGTCAAACTCAACAAATGAATTGGGATAAAAATGATTAAGAATAAATACACACTGCTCAATCCACTATAAGAATAGTATATGATAAGCAGGGGTCGATCCTCAGGGACAAGGGACAAATTCTTACACCGATGTTTACTTAGGATACGAGTAACAGGGGGGTTTTGAAAGTATTAAATTAGATAGCTAAACATTAAATTGATTAAAATGCAATAAATAAAATGGATTCCGATTCCGTTCAACACACTTGATTAGGCAATCATTATAAGACTAGAAATTATGTCAATTTCATCTAAAATTGGTTTCAAAGTGTTAACGAGCTCTAACACTTCAGTCCTTTTAAGTAATTACAACAAAATGTGCTCTTTGAAGTAATCCAATTTTCCTTTTATATAAATCAAACAAGCTTTTGAGTTTATATCAAGGAAAATGAGTAAAGATTCATTTAGACCAACCAATTTACATTCAATATTTCTCGTAAGCTCGGAAATGTAAAAATGTGTATTTTGAATTACACACAAATTCATCCAATGAAGACCAATTCGGTGTTGTTACAAACATTCAATGATGAAACAATTACGGATTTCAAGATTGAAATAACGAATTTGACAAACATATCAATTCTAGTGGCCAACATGAACCAACATGAGAATCAAATGGAACTTTAATGCTTAAATTCAAAACACTAGATGAGGAACATAACGATAGTCAAATGATTTGTGCCAAATCATGTGTCTACAGAACCGGAATAAAGAAAGATTTAGCCACACATGAAATGGCTAAATCTCCTTGATGAAAAGCAATAAAATGTTACTAAATGTACTTACAACGAGTAATTAAAACGATAAATCAAGTTTTTCCGAGTGTTTTGGATCAATCTTCTCCTCCCAATCGTTCTCTCCTCCTCTCTAGAAGTAAAAACTACCCAAAAATAACCCACAACAGCCCTTAAAACCGTGCAGGAAAATGCAGTTTAAAAACAGTTTTGTGCGCCACACGGCCCGTGTAGGGTCACACGGGTCGTGTAGGTCTGAATGGGTTCACTGATTTTTTTGGCTACAGATCACACGACCCGTGTAGGGTCATACGACCTGTGTGAGGGTGTTTCACAAATTCAGTAGTCTTCTGGAGAGGTCACACGACCCGTGTTAGGTCACACGACCCGTGTGAGTCTGAAACTCCATTTTCCTTCAAGTTTTCAACTCCACGAGCTTCCATACCATGCTCCAAACTCATTGCTTCATCCAAGATGCATCCAAGCTTCCATTCCTCGTTCTGTGCTCCAAGTCTCTTTCAAATCTCCACGTTCCACCTTCCGGCTCTCCGATCTGCTCCAAATGCTCCATTTATGCTCCTTTACCTGAAATTCAACACAAATTTATGAAGTATCGAAATTCCCGGAAAATAACTAAAAATGCATGTAAATGGTTAAGGAAATAAATAAAATAAAGAAAAAAGGGCTTAGAAAAGATGCATAAAATGCATCCAACATGTACCATTAGGAGCATTCTCAATTTCAAGGTCTTCCTCACCAATCTAAAGTTCAGCTTCATCTTCTGCTACATCTACAGTCCCTAGATATCCCCTATCACAATCGATGTTAATTTCATCACACATTTGGGGTGAAAAATCTCCTATACCAGAATTGTTGTCCTCAGGACTAAGAACTTCCTCTTTGTCTTCATCAATCCAATCCTGCATAATAACACCCACATGGTCCATGTAAACCGGCACTTCAGCTCCATAATGATGCAAAATTTCGATGAACTCAGCATAATCCATTTCATCTTACATCAACCTTAAACCTTCAGGTAACTGGAGATAGGGGTGTGCAAAACCGAACCCAAAAACCGAAAAACCGACAAAACCGAAATTGAACATGAAACCGATGATTTGGTTTCTATTTTTTCCAAAACCGAAAATTTCGGTTCGGTTTTGGTTTGTAGAATGAGGAAACCGAAAAAAAACATAACCAATCCGATTTTCTATGAAGTATGTAAATATATATGTATTATGTATATAATATAATCAAGTTTTGCATAACTAAACCATAAGACGTGGCTAGCTCAGGTGGTTAAGGTGCTAGGTCGTCGTACCCAAAGTCACCGATTCGACTCCTATCCTAGACACATGTATGTTTTATTTTGCAGCACGGAATACTTACCTTATCTACGTCCAACCACTTTTACATCTAACATTTAAGAGTCCCACATCGACTCTTGAACTAAACTTTGGATTTCCTCCCCCTGTATATAGTGATTATGTATATAGTGATTACCCTTGTACTAATAAAGGAACCAAGGATTGGGTTTGGATTCGGGTTTAAAACTGAAACCGAACCATTTAAATCCGAAAAACCGAGAGTTGAACCGATGGGTTCTGGTTTGGGTTCGGTTGTGGATTTTTGGAAAACCGATACTTTCGGTTTGGGTTCGGTTTGAAGTCAAATCCGACCCATGCTCAGCCCTAACCGGAGATCTGATAAGCAGTAATACAAGTTCTTGCACTCCCGTTGTGCAAATCGTTCCAGGAACTATACACATTCTTGTAAATCCATTGAAGCGAAATCTACATCTTTAAATACATGTTGCATTCATTCAGAGTACGAAAAAGGCTTCCTTACAAACAATCCTTGGAAGTGTAAGTTCATTTTGCACAACGAGGCCATGGTAACAAATAACAGAAGATCGAGGAGAATGGTTTAGGGGAATATCAAAAGGAAAAGGGGTTTTCTTCGTTGCAGATTTCAGAAGCCTTTGTGTATCAAAGATGGCTGTATATATTGACAAGGAACCTAAATACGAGTGTCATGGATGCTAATTAAGAGTCATGTGGATGGTGATTAGGCAGCTGAGTCAGATTATTAGCGGTTGACCCTTTCACTTGGGGGCCAAGGTTGTTTTAAAGCCTTTTTTGTATACTTTATACACCAAAAAACAAAAAAAAAAAAAAGTTTAGGGACCTTTTAAAACCGATACTAAAACTTTGGTGGGCTACAGTGTCATTTTGCCTTTATATATTAACATGAATATAATGCTTTCCACATAGAAAAATAAAATAATGCTATTCCGGAATTTGAAATGTCGATTACTCTCAAATCCGGAATTGAATGTTTTCAACAGAATGATCATTTTGATAGCGCGCAAATAACTTTTTGATTTCAATAGATTCATTTATTCCTAAGGCCGTCCGGTGTGGTTATCGACGTGGGGTGCGAGCACCTGCGAGCTTGTAGGGAACACCGCCACTCCGTGCGACGAGCCCGCGACTTTGAACCCGCACAAGCTTGTGACGACGTGCGACGAACCTCTCGACCGTTGGAGATGTAGCCGTTGCCCAACGGCTTCCTAGCCGTTACCCTTTAAACATTTATTTA
>JAKNSD010000071.1:0-60262 GCA_023525715.1 Cichorium intybus | reverse complement strand
AGATTAGTCTTAGTTTTGAAAATCTTGTAATCATGTTTCTCTGGTTTGTATTTTCTTACAGTTTTAGTCCCTCATACTCTTAACGTGCAGGTTTGGTGATTGGGATCGATTTGCAGTCATACGATTAAAGCCAAGCTTGGCACATCGATTTCGAGGCACAAAATCCTTCCTATCTTCATGACTAACAACACCTCTTTTTAATTTGTACACAGTCTCATCAAACGTGGCTGCAAATAACCATGATAACCAAATCTTGAATCCATATAGCAATAAATTTCACACCTTTTTACTCCAAAACCGTTCTTTACCCATCACGTAACTCGATTCAATAATCTTTTCAAACAAACCGGTGGTGTGTGATACTCTGGTCTCCAAGAAATCATGAATTTGATCAAATTTCTCACATATACATGAAGATCTTTCTCTTCCGCAAATGGGTATGACGATTTTATCATATCTATGAACTGTTGGAAGATAAAAAACCACAAAACCGCCAATTTATCATAAAAGTCGTTGTGCCTGGTAACCGCGTACCACATCGAAAGTCATGGAACTAAGTGAAACGAGAAGCATTAAACCCCAAAAAGCTCAATAAGGATTTTCGGTACCATTATTCCTTGCAAAAACACGACTTTTGGTGCGTGTTAATCAAATTTGATATCGAATGGTTCTTGATTTTGTTTCCATGTGAAGTAAAATATAGTAAGGGTGAGCGTGGTCTTGGTACCGACTCGACCAGGACCGAACCCGAGCCGGACCGAGACCGAGGGAAGACATTCAATGGAACCGAGGACCGAGACCGAAGGAAGACATTCAATGGAACCGAGGACCGACCAAACTATGGGACCTGGTCTTGGGTTCGGGTACGGGTTTGCTCGAGTTTGGTCGGGTTTTACCTAAGCAGGACCAAGCGTAAAAATTTCAAAGGCCTACATTATAATCATAATGTCTTTTAAACTTTCGGTCGGTTCCGTACCCGAGAACCCGACAATACCGAAGGACCAAGACTGAATTAAGCCACATATACGGACCGAGTACCGACCAAGTAACATGCTCGATTCCTTATCTTGGGTCCGGTTCCTCGGTTCTTGGGCTTGGGCTCGATTCCGAGGACCATTTAGACATCCCTAAAAGATAGAATCAATGTTGGGAAAACTGTTAAAAATCCCTTGTTGGATGAATTGGTTTCCACCAAGGACTTCATAGCGGATTTGTCGGTGGTAGTGGTGGAAATGTTGGAGGCGTTTAGCTAGTAATTTTTTATTGAGGTGGTGTTGTGTAACGCCAAGACACTCTTTTTATGTAAATATAATAAAAATGGTAAATTGGTCATTTTACTTTAGAAGGGTAATTTGGTCTTTTGGACAGAAAAGGACTTGTTTTGTAATAATATTTTGAGTCTTGGACTTAAAATGTTATTAAATCTGATTTTTTCCATAAACTTTGTTAGTTGTGGCAAAAGTATAAGAAAAGAAAGTTTTATTGTAATAAAACTTGATTATTGTGGCTAAAGTTCAAAAAATGGAACTTCAGGGGCTAAATTGCAAAATCTGGAAGTATAAATAGTTCAAGAACTCTTCCACATGTGCAGAATTTTGAGAACTCACGGGAGAGGGTTTTTGGCTGAAATTCTTGGCAAGTTCTTGAAGATTGAAGTATGAAATCGGATTATTGGCTAGAAATTGGAAGTTTCCAAGTAATCAAGGTTAGTAATTCGAGTTCTAACCTAAGTTCTTGAATGTTTCTTCACGGGAGAAATAGAAACTGGAATTCCAATTATGATTGGAGATGTTTATGTGATTGATAAGTCTTAAACATGTTTGTGTTGTAAGAACACACATTAAATGCAAAGTATGTTGTTATTATTGATAAATTGGGAATTTTGCCAAGAACCCTAAATCATGAATTGATGTGATTAAGGTGTTTTTAAGGGCTTAAAACTTGTTATTAGACAAAGGTTTTAGTCCTTGAACAATCCATGATCATTAAGCCGAGTATTAAGGGCTTAAAATGAGAAAATGGGATTTTGTAGCTTGAAAATCGGAGTTCCTGGTCTGCTGATCAGCTCTCGCGACGCGACCAGCATGGTCCTCGCGACTCGAAGAGCCTGGTCTTCGCGACTCGACCATAGGGTCCGTCGCGACTCGAGCCCTGGGCAGAAACCAAATTGTTTTTTGTGAATTTTCCAAGTTTGATTTTGATGCTAGGCTTATCCGATTGACCTGAAATTTTAAACATAGGTCTAATATGTTGTAAAACTTCATGGAAAATTATCGGAATACGAATACGACCTCCCGAAAGTACTGTAGTAGAATACGCGTATTTTGGGAAGTGTATTAAATTTTATAACGATGGTTATTAATCGGAAATACTTAGAAATAGTCCCCAATTGTATGGTACAGGACTCTTATGTATTAGAGTCAATTGAAATGATTATTAACCTATTATCATTTGATACGAAATGGATAAATAGGTATGGGACAAAATGGTTGTGGTGCACGCAAAAGCAAGAAACAACCGGATTCAAATGCAGCTAGCATCCAGGTGAGTAATCTCACTGATATCATATGTGATATATGATGATTGAATTGTTACAGGTTGAAACAGCTTCGAGGGACGAAAACGACAAGTGTTAAAATATATGTAAAAGACAAGACCAGATAAGCCGTGAGTCATTGCGATGGCAAGAACGGAGCTGTGAGTCAATACATATATATATACACTATAAAGTGACAAGACCAGATAAGCTGTGAGTCTGTTATAGACAAGAACGGAACTGTGAGTCAATATATCTACGTAAACTGTTATATAGACAACAGCGGACTAACCCGTGAGTCTAGGCAATAGCGGGCTAACCCGTGAGCCAAGGCAACAGCGGGCTAACCCGTGAGCCATATTTGACTTTGTATTGGATGCTATATCCAACCGGTGCGGCCTATACGGCTATGATATTGTTATAGGAACATGGTGCGGCCTTTTGGCTATGATATCGGGTTATTGAACCCAGCTGGTGCGGCCTGCGGGCTATGATTTATATATTGATATTGTTTTGGTGCAGCTTACATAGCTATGACACAGGATGCGGCTTATATAGCCATGACATATGATGCAGTCCATTGTGACTAAGAAACATGGGACAGAAACGATAGATATGGTTATCTGTGCAAATAACTGATGTGGTTTGATAATTGCAGGTTGTCATGAAGTAGCCTGTAAGGCTACAAAAATTAGGATGTGAAATCCTAAGAGATATATGGTCAGCCAGTAAGGCTATGAGTTTGGATTCGATATCCAAACAGATATACTAATATATTTGATACATGTTATTTGCAGAAATGATTACTCACTGAGCTTTGTAGCTCATACCGTTTGTTAAATGTCCCTGCAGGTTAGCATGATCCTGATAAGGGAATAGATAGAGTCCATGACTCGAGAAGTAGGACTCTTAGATGCTGTCAGTAGCAGCCCGACTTCAAAGGAGACTACGGTATTTTATACTCTCCTTGATACGCTTGTACCTGTTTTTATTAAAATATACCCCTTTGTTTATGGTTTTAAGTACTGAAACCATTATTAAAAATGAAAATTTTTCAGGGGTGTTTTTGTTTTAAAAGCCGGGTGTTACAAGTTGGTATCAGAGCCGTGGTTTAAGTGAACTAAGTGTCTATAGAGTAGATTCCTGGACTTAAACCTTGAGACAGTAGACACGATGTACTGTTAGGTGTATATAAATTGTTATTATACATATATAACGTAACTGGTGCTGACTTCTAACGTATAAGAAGTATGAGCAGCGAATATTACTGAGAGGATTTTAGGGCGTGCAATTTTAAGAGGCGAACCAGCCCTTTTCTCAAAGCTTCATTGAACGAGGGGCAAAGAGACAAGTAGCAGAAAATCCACATGACAAGCAACAGTAGTTGCTGTGGTCAGTGAAAGAAATTGGGTGCTCACCTGATTGATATCAAGGTGAAAGAAAAGTAGCTGAGACTACAAGAAAAGCAGAAAAAGATTAGTGGACGCTTCAGGAGAAGTCACCACGAACTGGGTCCAACCTTAGAGGGAAGGGACCAAAACAGAACAGTTATGTATTGTGATCAGTGTTGGTCGTCGAATTACCAAACAAATAAAAGAGTAATATAATATGGATGCAGTTTATAATGATGGGACAGAAATTGTGAAATGTCAAAAGACCTCTAAATACTCTTCAATTAAGAATAGTATAGTAGTGGTACGAGTCGAACCCAAGGGAATTGAGGTGAGTTAATCTCTTGCCAAGTTTTCACACTCCTAGAGATTGGGACAAAGAAATATAAAGTTCAAGGGGGGATTTGTCAAGTCGCTTGAATAACAGAAAATTAATAAGAATGTGAATAATACAATTAAACGGACATTCGGCTTCTAGTCTAATCAATCTTGTCGCATATTCGTACTTAAATGAAATTAAGAGTTAAGTAATGGTTCTTGTCAATGGAAAATGACAATAACACATCAACTTAGAAGAAATCCAAATTAATATGCTCAATACTTCAATGGTCTCTATTTGTGAAAGAAGTATTGTTTTCTCATATATAAGTGAATATCTCAATGGTCATCTTGAAGAGATAGATGTATCTCAACCGAGACAAGATACTACTTTTATACGAGTGTAATAAACCAAATTCAATATTCCGTCCCTTTAGATGAAGGAACTAAGAATAAGCATGTAATTTAAGACATAGAAATTAACCGGGACAAAAGAAACATGCATCACTAATATAGAACAAGGAATAACACTAAAATTCTATAAAAGGTATGCACAACACAATGGTCAACTAGTGATTAATGCTAAAATTGACCAAGGGTGATGCTTTATGTTCTTTTGTCGGTTCTTTACTTCTTAAGAACTTGATTGATCTCTCGTGTCAAGCTTTTAACAAGTGAAGTTATTTCTAAGATGTTACCAACAATGATCTTCAAAACAATTGAAAATACATATAACTATAATTGGTCAACTATCGGAATAGAGTGATCGACTAAATTCCAAAGTAGGGACCAAATTTGTAATAAAATTTTAATGACAAAACTAGACCAAAACAGTTTTAATAACTTCAAAACTTCATTCCAAGCACAAATATTAATGACTAGAAAGATACATGACTAAAAGCCGAATGTTATGAGATTTAGCCACTCATGTTAGCTAAAATCTGCATAATTGCAAATAAAGACATTAAAACTAACTAAGAATAAGAAAATATCTAAGTGTATGAAGTGATGTTCAAGTATGTTGAAGTGTGTTGATAACTCCTCTCAAATGCTCTATTTATAGTCCTCAAATGGCCCTGGAGAGATCTCAGATCGGACTAATCAAATGATGAAAATCCCATGCTTCAAAAGTTGATTTGCTGGAAGATTCCTGCTGCACATGGCTTACAGTGCAGACACGACTCGTGTGTTCGTAGCCTTACAAAAGACACGACTCGTGTGTATTGAAAGTACATTGCCATTTTGTCATTCCAGGTGGAACATGGCTCGTGTGTTTTTAGTGTATAAATGAACACGAGTCGTGTCAGTGAGGCAGGGGGTTTTCGAGGCTATTTTCTCCGTCTCTTGTCCGATTTCCTTGAAACTTGGCGTGAGGCTTCCTTTTGACATTGTATGGTGGTCCATATTTTTTTTAATGCCTGCAAAACATACCATTTTATGCAAACAAATGGCTTTTGCTCCAAAATGAACACATTAGACCGAAAACATGCGTATAGCATGCTTTAAAGGCAATAAACGATGCTGAAAGCGGTAAATAAACATATAAAAAGGTGTATAATTATACACCTATCAAACATCCACAAGCTTAAACTCTTCTTTGTCCTCAAAGAAAACAATAAAAACTTAGACTAATGGGTGAAAGAAGGAAAACAAAAAAAAAAATGTGAAACCTTTTTATGTCAAATTGCGCCAACATTATCACTAGCAATGATATGGTTAACATATCGTCCCTGTATTTGCCTAAAATTTCACATTTGTGAAATAGTAGATTGTACTAAGAAACAAATATTCGTTAAACAATAGCATAGCCACGTCATATATTGATTATAACACCACTACCGTGACTTTCACCGTGTTTAGCAAGAGCAACACAATACAAGGTCAGTGCTCACAATTTTTCGCTCTTCTCATATCTGCGCACAATTCGCTGATTGCGACTCACAAATGTATTCCGCCACTCATATGGAATTAGGGTGGTGTTTACACTCGGATGTCGAACTTGGACTCATGTTAATATGACTTTGCCTCAATTATCATATTGACCACCTTTATTGAAACTTGTCAATTCAAATAAATGATCTTCCAAAATTATAAATACAATAAATTACAACTCGATAAATGTAATACAAATACAAAAGAGAATAAACATTCTATTTTTTTTTTGATTTTCTTTGAAATGAGTAAATAGTTTGGAAATTTTTTTGAAAGATACAAACTATCTTTTATTGAAAGGAATTGAGACATAAGCATTTGTGCTTATTTATTTTATTTTTTGAAAATTTAATCAACAAACATGTTTGGTTCTTGGTTTTATTTTTATTTTTTATTTTTTATTTTATTATTTTTTTTTATACCAATTTTTTAGAACCAAACAAAATATTTCTGGAATTTCACCATTTATTTGACTCGACATACAAATGTAAAGATTTTGCTTTTGAAATTAGAATTATTGAATGAATAATAATTTCAAAATTTTTGTTTAAAAAGGACCAATCCGGTCAAGACAAAATGATATGAAATTTCGGAAGATTTGGAAAATTGACATGTTAGAAACAAAGGTGCTGGTCAAAGTGTGATTACGAAGGCAAAACCTGTAACATTAACCAAGTCGATTGCACACATTGAGATTCTCACGGGATATCTGCATCTTGTATTGCTGTTCTTGCTAAAAATAGATTCAGTTAAAATAGATGTCTTATAAACTGTTCATACGTGTGTATGCTAAGTACATTTGACAAACAAAAGTTTTTTAACACAATCTAAAATTTTGCAAAGTGAAAAAATTTTCAACCACAAGGTAGATAGGCAACCATAACATTGAAAATAAAGATGCAACATAATTTAACAATCATTATTTTTCACGAGGGTAAGAAAAGAAATGCGATAAATAACAAAAGTTTTAAACACACAAAAATTTTTGTTTTTGTTTTTCAAGATTTTCGATAAAAAGAAGAAAATAATATAGAAGTGAAAAATGCTAGCATCTAACATCGTAAATACCTCCACAAGCTTAAAAATAAGCGTCGTCCTCGAAGCTTGCGGGAAGTCTACTGTGGTCCTGGAGGTGGCGGGGGGTGTCCGAGAATCGGACACCATTAATACGGGGGGAGAGTCGCTCCTTTGTCGCGAACTTGAAGCACCATCTCTGGATCTTTTCCTGTAAGTTTCCAAGGCCATTTCAATCTGCACAACCAAAAATTAGCAAAAACAACACCCAAGTTATGAATCATCAAGGAATTTATACATTTGACAATGTTTTAGCTTTGTATTCCTGTGATTTAGAGAGCATCATATGATTCATTAAGTCAAAATTAAGCTAAAAAGGTTGAATTTATCATGATTGGGACAAAATTCACCATCTTGAATTTTGGATGAAATGGATGTTTCAAAGCTCAATTCACACCACATTGCACATCCACAAGCTTGTATGTGCAATGGATTAGAACAATTTCATCTAATTCAAAATTTCAAGAAAAATTAGGGTTCTTGGTGTTCTTCCCCAATTTGGGTGATTTGTTGCCCTAATCATGTTAATTTCAAGGTAATCAAGCAATAAAACATCATAGGAACACTAATCTAACATAAAAGATCACATATTTCAAACAAAAATCATCAATTTTGAGATTTCTCAAAAACTAGGTTTTTGAAGATTTCTTGATTTTTGATGATTTTATGGTTGAATCTTTGATTTGATGCAATATAAGTGTTAGAAAGATGAATTATAGCAAAATATACATACCTTTAGAGCTTAAAACGGTTGAAAAATGAAGATTTTGGATGGTTTTGTGTGGTTCGACCGAGAGAAACCAGAGAGCAAGAAGGGAGTGTGCTGTTCGTGCGTATGAACAAGTGCAGGAAACTGATCTTATGCTGTCCAGCGACACGCACGACTCGTGCGTTTTGAGTGAAGAAAAACACACGACTCGTGTGTAATGACTTGAACTGTTCTTGATTTTTTACCGAGCACGACTCGAGCGAATTTGCACAGGGGGGAAACACGACTCGTGTATATCCCCTGTTAAGAAAAAAATTTTCGATTTTTTATTTTTTCGCTCGGTGACTCAAAAATTTTTCCGACACTTCCGTACACTTTATTATACATTAAAAACACCAGAAAGTAAAAAAAATCAAATAAAAACATGTTAAAACACGCGAAAACGAAGCACACAAATACCGTAAAATGAAAATCGGGTTGCCTCCCGAGAAGCGCACTTGTTTAACGTCATTGGCTCGACACGGGCCCGTGTTTGAGCTTTTGGACTCATACACGGGGGCTTAGGAAAGTTTTACCCTGGACATTCCTCTATGTCCACTCCTTGATTGGTAATGAAACACTCGGTGAACCGTTTGAGACGGTGTTTGTTTCTCGCTTGTTTTGGTATAGGAGGTGGATCTCTATTTTGCAAATCCAGATCATTGTGTTGATGATCATGGCGATCCACAGGCTTGGACTCTTCAATAAATCCAATTGTTGTTTCGTTCATTGAAACCATTGCCACTAAATTATTGTTAGATATTGTATGTTCATTTGGCAACAATGAATCATTTTCCCTTAGGTCTTCGGGAGGCACATCACTCGGGTAGCGGGTGGATTGATCGATATTAAAGGTTACAACTTCACCATCGAATTCCATAGATAGGGTACCATTAAAAACATCAATTTTTGTTCTCGATGTTTTTAGGAATGGTCTCCCTAAGAGTGTAGAACTTGAATTCGGTGAGTCGTCATCTCCCATATCGACGACATAAAAGTCAGCGGGAAAAACCAAGTTATTCACTTGGACTAATATGTCTTCCAATACGCCTTTGGGACGTACCGTAGACTTATCGGCCAATTGAATAACGACGCCGGTACGTTTCAATGTTCCTTTTTTTAAGTTTTTGAAAATTGAAAGCGGTAGAACATTGATAGAGGCACCGAGATCAAGCATGGCTCTCGGTATGTATGTGTCCCCCAATTTACAAGGGACCGTGAATACGCCCGGATCCTTGTATTTTGGTGGCAATCTTTTTTGTATGATTGCCGAGACATTCTCGTTGACTTTTATTGTCTCATCCCCTTTGAGTTTCTTTTTAGATGTGCAAAGTTCCTTAAGGAACTTAGCATATCTTGGAACTTGTTTAATAGCCTCAAGTAAGGGAATATTTACCTCCACCTTGCGGAATGTGGCCATGATTTCTCGATCTTCCCTTTCTTTCTTTGATTCCAAGAATCTTGAAGGAAAAGGAGGCGTTGGAGTATGGCTCGGTAGTTCCGCTTGCTTTGTGCCTTCTTTTTCCGTGTCCTTGGGCACACTTGGGTCTTTGCAAACCTTCCCGCTTCTAAGGGAGATGGCACTCACGTTGTGCCTTGGGTTTGCTTCTGTTTGGGCTGGCAATTTAGTATCCAGCCTACTTTCCAACTTGCCAACCGTTGTTGCAAGTTGTGCCATTTGTTGCTCCAAGTTTTGGATGCTTGCTCTTGTCTCTTGCTGAAAAGATATTGTATTTTTAGCCAAGTTAGAGACAATTTCCTCCAAAGACATACCTGAGGGGTTTCGTGAGGCGGTATGTTGTGGTTGTGGGTATCGTGGTTGATATTGAGATCTCGGTTGCGCATTTCTCCACGATTGATTGTTGTCAAAATTCATGGAATTTTGTCCCACGTGGTCACCCATAGCGTTTACATGCTCGTTTTCATCTTGCAAGGATGGACACATGTCGGTTGGATGACCATGTTGTAAGCAAATTCCACAAGCTTTTGCTTGTGGTTGGATTCCTCTCTCTTTGGTTAACAAAACGACAGCTTTTGTTAGTTCGGAAAGTTGAGTTTCAATAAGAGGAGTACTTACGTGCTTTTCTCCTCGTGGAGGGTCGGGATACCATTCGTCTTCCCCGATTGAATGCTTTGAGTCTTCGGCCAAAGTTGCAATTAAGGCCCGGATTTGGGACGGAGTCTTGTCTAGTAAGGCTCCACCACTTGAAGCATTGATAATTCGCCTATCAAGATGAGATAGGCCTTCACAAAAGTATTGGAGAAGTTGGTGCTCCGACAAACCGTGTTGTGGGCACCGAGAGCAAAGTTTTTTAAACCTCTCCCAATAGGTGTGTAAGGACTCTCTTCGTCCTTGATGCAAGGTGAGAATTTCTTTACGGATGCTCGAAGCTTTTGGCTCCGGGAAGTATTTTTCAAGGAATGCTTGAGCAATGTCGTTCCATGTTGTTATCGTCCCCGGTGGGAGATAGTACAACCATTCTTTGGCGGCATCGTAAAGAGCAAAGGGGAATGCCCTTAGCTTGATTTGGTCCTCGGTCACATTATGCGGTTTCATACCCGAACATACCACATGAAACTCCTTAAGGAATTTATGGGGATCTTCATTTTCCAAGCCTCTAAAGGTTGGAAGTAAGTGTATGAGCCCGGACTTTAGCTCAAAATTCTCCACATTGGGATAATTTATACACAAAGGTTGTTGTGTATCTTTTCGGGCACCCCATTGTCTTAAGGTCTTTTCTTCGTCACCCATTTTTAATGGATTAGTAGAAAAATCAGAAATAGGAGTAGAAGTAGAAGTAGAAGGTGGTGTAGGAGAGAGTGTTGATGTAGTGTGAGTTTTTTGGTAATCAAGCTTCTTTCGAAGTTTGGTTTGTTTTCTTAATATTTTTGCAGTTTTTTCGATTTCTTTGTTGATCTCAAGAGGTGTACCTGTTCGATCAGATCTGGGCATAAAGAGTTAATCATAAGCCAATTCCCCGGCAACGGCGCCAATTTGTTGGTCGTCGAATTACCAAACAAATAAAAGAGTAATATAATATGGATGCAGTTTATAATGATGGGACAGAAATTGTGAAATGTCAAAAGACCTCTAAATACTCTTCAATTAAGAATAGTATAGTAGTGGTACGAGTCGAACCCAAGGGAATTGAGGTGAGTTAATCTCTTGCCAAGTTTTCACACTCCTAGAGATTGGGACAAAGAAATATAAAGTTCAAGGGGGGATTTGTCAAGTCGCTTGAATAACAGAAAATTAATAAGAATGTGAATAATACAATTAAACGGACATTCGGCTTCTAGTCTAATCAATCTTGTCGCATATTCGTACTTAAATGAAATTAAGAGTTAAGTAATGGTTCTTGTCAATGGAAAATGACAATAACACATCAACTTAGAAGAAATCCAAATTAATATGCTCAATACTTCAATGGTCTCTATTTGTGAAAGAAGTATTGTTTTCTCATATATAAGTGAATATCTCAATGGTCATCTTGAAGAGATAGATGTATCTCAACCGAGACAAGATACTACTTTTATACGAGTGTAATAAACCAAATTCAATATTCCGTCCCTTTAGATGAAGGAACTAAGAATAAGCATGTAATTTAAGACATAGAAATTAACCGGGACAAAAGAAACATGCATCACTAATATAGAACAAGGAATAACACTAAAATTCTATAAAAGGTATGCACAACACAATGGTCAACTAGTGATTAATGCTAAAATTGACCAAGGGTGATGCTTTATGTTCTTTTGTCGGTTCTTTACTTCTTAAGAACTTGATTGATCTCTCGTGTCAAGCTTTTAACAAGTGAAGTTATTTCTAAGATGTTACCAACAATGATCTTCAAAACAATTGAAAAGACATATAACTATAATTGGTCAACTATCGGAATAGAGTGATCGACTAAATTCCAAAGTAGGGACCAAATTTGTAATAAAATTTTAATGACAAAACTAGACCAAAACAGTTTTAATAACTTCAAAACTTCATTCCAAGCACAAATATTAATGACTAGAAAGATACATGACTAAAAGCCGAATGTTATGAGATTTAGCCACTCATGTTAGCTAAAATCTGCATAATTGCAAATAAAGACATTAAAACTAACTAAGAATAAGAAAATATCTAAGTGTATGAAGTGATGTTCAAGTATGTTGAAGTGTGTTGATAACTCCTCTCAAATGCTCTATTTATAGTCCTCAAATGGCCCTGGAGAGATCTCAGATCGGACTAATCAAATGATGAAAATCCCATGCTTCAAAAGTTGATTTGCTGGAAGATTCCTGCTGCACATGGCTTACAGTGCAGACACGACTCGTGTGTTCGTAGCCTTACAAAAGACACGACTCGTGTGTATTGAAAGTACATTGCCATTTTGTCATTCCAGGTGGAACACGGCTCGTGTGTTTTTAGTGTATAAATGAACACGAGTCGTGTCAGTGAGGCAGGGGGTTTTCGAGGCTATTTTCTCCGTCTCTTGTCCGATTTCCTTGAAACTTGGCGTGAGGCTTCCTTTTGACTTTGTAAGGTGGTCCATATTTTTTAATGCCTGCAAAACATACCATTTTATGCAAACAAATGGCTTTTGCTCCAAAATGAACACATTAGACCGAAAACATGCGTATAGCATGCTTTAAAGGCAATAAACGATGCTGAAAGCGGTAAATAAACATATAAAAAGGTGTATAATTATACACCTATCAAACATCCACAAGCTTAAACTCTTCTTTGTCCTCAAAGAAAACAAGAAAAACTTAGACTAATGGGTGAAAGAAGGAAAACAAAAAGAAAGTGTGAAACCTTTTTATGTCAAATTGCGCCAACATTATCACTAGCAATGATATGGTTAACATATCGTCCCTGTATTTGCCTAAAATTTCACATTTGTGAAATAATAGATTGTACTAAGAAACAAATATTCGTTAAACAATAGCATAGTCACGTCATATATTGATTATAACACCACTACCGTGACTTCCACCGTGTTTAGCAAGAGCAACACAATACAAGGTCAGTGCTCACAATTTTTCGCTCTTCTCATATCTGCGCACAATTCGCTGATTGCGACTCACAAATGTATTCCGCCACTCATATGGAATTAGGGTGGTGTTTACACTCGGATGTCGAACTTGGACTCATGTTAATATGACTTTGCCTCAATTATCACATTGACCACCTTTATTAAAACTTGTCAATTCAAATAAATGATCTTCCAAAATTATAAATACAAGAAATTACAACTCGATAAATGTAATACAAATACAAAAGAGAATAAACATTCTATTTTTTTGGATTTTCTTTGAAATGAGTAAATAGTTTGGAAATTTTTTTGAAAGATACAAACTATCTTTTATTGAAAGGAATTTAGACATAAGCATTTGTGCTTATTTTATTTTATTTTTAATCAACAAACATGTTTGGTTCTTGGTTTTATTTTTTTTTTATTATTTTTTTTATTATTTTTATTTATTTTTTTTTTATACCAATTTTTTTTAGAACCAAACAAAATATTTCTGGAATTTCACCATTTATTTGACTCGACATACAAATGTAAAGATTTTGCTTTTGAAATTAGAATTATTGAATGAATAATAATTTCAAAATTTTTGTTTAAAAAGGACCAATCCGGTCAAGACAAAATGATATGAAATTTCGGAAGATTTGGAAAATTGACATGTTAGAAACAAAGGTGCTGGTCAAAGTGTGATTACGAAGGCAAAACCTGTAACATTAACCAAGTCGATTGCACACATTGAGATTCTCACGGGATATCTGCATCTTGTATTGCTGTTCTTGCTAAAAATAGATTCAGTTAAAATAGATGTCTTATAAACTGTTCATACGTGTGTATGCTAAGTACATTTGACAAACAAAAGTTTTTTAACACAATCTAAAATTTTGCAAAGTGAAAAAATTTTCAACCACAAGGTAGATAGGCAACCATAACATTGAAAATAAAGATGCAACATAATTTAACAATCATTATTTTTCACGAGGGTAAGAAAAGAAATGCGATAAATAACAAAAGTTTTAAACACACAAAAATTTTTGTTTTTGTTTTTCAAGATTTTCGATAAAAAGAAGAAAATAATATAGAAGTGAAAAATGCTAGCATCTACTAATCCATTAAAAATGGGTGACGAAGAAAAGACCTTAAGACAATGGGGTGCCCGAAAAGATACACAACAACCTTTGTGTATAAATTATCCCAATGTGGAGAATTTTGAGCTAAAGTCCGGGCTCATACACTTACTTCCAACCTTTAGAGGCTTGGAAAATGAAGATCCCCATAAATTCCTTAAGGAGTTTCATGTGGTATGTTCGGGTATGAAACCGCATAATGTGACCGAGGACCAAATCAAGCTAAGGGCATTCCCCTTTGCTCTTTACGATGCCGCCAAAGAATGGTTGTACTATCTCCCACCGGGGACGATAACAACATGGAACGACATTGCTCAAGCATTCCTTGACAAATACTTCCCGGAGCCAAAAGCTTCGAGCATACGTAGAGAAATTCTCACCTTGCATCAAGGACGAAGAGAGTCCTTACACACATATTGGGAGAGGTTTAAAAAACTTTGCTCTCGGTGCCCACAACACGGTTTGTCGGAGCACCAACTTCTCCAATATTTTTGTGAAGGCCTATCTCACCTTGATAGGCGAATTATCAATGCTTCAAGTGGTGGAGCCTTACTAGACAAGACTCCGTCTCAAATTCGGGCCTTAATTGCAACTTTGGCCGAAGACTCGAAGCACGCGATCGGGGAAGATGAATGGTATCCCGACCTTCCACGAGGAGAGAAACATGTAAGTACTCCTCTCATTGAAACTCAAATATCTGAACTAACAAAAGCTGTCATTTTGTTAACCAAAGAAAGAGGAATCCAACCACAAGCAAAAGCTTGTGGAATTTGCTTACAACATGGTCATCCAACCGACATGTGTCCATCCTTGCAAGATGAAAACGAGCATATAAATGCTATGGGTGACCACGTGGGACAAAATTCCAGGAATTTTGACAACAATCAATCGTGGAGAAATGCGCAACCGAGATCTCAATATCAACCACGATACCCACAACCACAACATGCCACACCACGAAACCCCTCAGGTATGTCTTTAGAGGAGATTGTCTCTAACTTGGCTAAAAATACTATATCTTTTCAGCAAAAGATAAGAGCAAGCATCCAAAACTTGGAGCAACAAATGGCACAACTTGCAACAACGGTTGGCAAGTTGGAAAGTAGGCTGGATACTAAATTACCAGCCCAAACGGAAGCAAACCCAAGGCACAACGTGAGTGCCATCTCCCTTAGAAGCGGGAAGGTTTGCAAAGACCCAAGTGTGCCCAAAGATGCGGAAAAAGAAGGCACAAAGCAAGCGGAACTACCGAGCCATACTCCAACGCCTCCTTTTCCTTCAAGATTCTTGGAATCAAAGAAAGAAAGGGAAGATCGAGAAATCATGGCCACATTCCGCAAGGTGGAGGTAAACATTCCCTTACTTGAGGCTATTAAGCAAGTTCCAAGATATGCTAAGTTCCTTAAGGAACTTTGCACATCTAAAAAGAAACTCAAAGGGGATGAGACAATAAAAGTCAACGAGAATGTCTCGGCAATCATACAAAAAAGATTGCCACCAAAATACAAGGATCCGGGCGTATTCACGGTCCCTTGTAAATTGGGGGACACAAACATACCGAGAGCCATGCTTGATCTCGGTGCCTCTATCAATGTTCTACCACTTTCAATTTTCAAAAATTTAAAGAAAGGAACATTGAAACGCACCGGAGTCGTTATTCAATTGGCCGATAAGTCTACGGTACGTCCGAAAGGCGTATTGGAAGACATATTAGTCCAAGTGAATAACTTGGTTTTTCCCGCTGACTTTTATGTCGTCGATATGGGAGATGACGACTCACCGAATTCAAGTTCTACACTCTTAGGGAGACCATTCCTAAAAACATCGAGAACAAAAATTGATGTTTTTAATGATACCCTATCTATGGAATTCGATGGTGAAGTTGTAACCTTTAATATCGATCAATCCACCCGCTACCCGAGTGATGTGCCTCCCGAAGACCTAAGGGAAAATGATTCATTGTTGCCAAATGAACATACAATATCTAACAATAAATTAGTGGCAATGGTTTCAATGAACGAAACAACAATTGGACTTACTGAAGAGTCCAAGCCTGTGGATCGCCATGATCATCAACACAATGATCTGGATTTGCAAAATAGAGATCCACCTCCTATACCAAAACAAGCGAGAAACAAACACCGTCTCAAACGGTTCACCGAGTGTTTCACTACCAATCAAGGAGTGGACATAGAGGAATGTCCAGGGTAAACTTTCCTCAGCCCCCGTATATGAGTCCTTAAGCTCAAACACGGGCCCGTGTCGAGCCAAAGACGTTAAACAAGTGCGCTTCTCGGGAGGCAACCCGATTTTCATTTTACGGTATTTGTGTGCTTCGTTTTCGCGTGTTTTAACATGTTTTTATTTGAATTTTTTTACTTTTTGGTGTTTTTATTGTATAATAAAGTGTACGGAAGTGTCGGAAAAATTTTGGAGTCACCGAGCGAAAAAATAAAAAATCGAAAATTTTTTCCTTAACAGGGGATATACACGAGTCGTGTTTCCCCCATGTGCAATTTCGCTCGAGTCGTGTTCGGTAAGAAAACAAGAACAGTTCAAGTCATTACACACGACTCGTGTGGTTTTCTTCACTCCAAACGCACGAGTCGTGCGTGTCGCTGGACAGCATAAGATCAGTTTCCTGCACTTGTTCATACGCACGAACAGCACACTCCCTTCTTGCTCTCGGGTTTCTCTCGGCCGAACCACACAAAACCATCCAAAATCTTCATTTTTCAACCGTTTTAAGCTCTAAAGGTATGTATATTTTGCTATAATTCATCTTTCTAACACTTATATTGCATCAAATCAAAGATTCAACCATAAAATCATCAAAAATCAAGAAATCTTCAAAAACCTAGTTTTTGAGAAATCTCAAAATTGATGATTTTTGTTTGAAATATGTGATCTTTTATGTTAGATTAGTGTTCCTATGATGTTTTATTGCTTGATTACCTTGAAATTAACATGATTAAAAAAAAAATCACCCAAATTGGGGAAGAACACCAAAAACCCTAATTTTTCTTGAAATTTTGAATTAGATGAAATTGTTCTAATCCATTGCACATACAAGCTTGTGGATGTGCAATGTGGTGTGAATTGAGCTTTGAAACATCCATTTCATCCAAAATTCAAGATGGTGAATTTTGTCCCAATCATGATAAATTCAACCTTTTTAGCTTAATTTTGACTTAATGAATCATATGATGCTCTCTAAATCACAGGAATACAAAGCTAAAACATTGTCAAATGTATAAATTCCTTGATGATTCATAACTTGGGTGTTGTTTTTGCTAATTTTTGGTTGTGCAGATTGAAATGGCCTTGGAAACTTACAGGAAAAGATCCAGAGATGGTGCTTCAAGTTCGCGACAAAGGAGCGACTCTCCCCCCCGTATTAATGGTGTCCGATTCTCGGACTATAGCCAAAGAGACCGCTATGTGGCTTTACAAGAAAGGGAGGTCGTCTCCCAAAAATTCATCTGCGTGGACACCTTGCAAGACATAAGAGTGTTTGATGGCATTCAAACACTCTTAAACAATCTTGGATGGGGAATGCTAATGAACACCAACGCCTCGACTTACCGAATTCTGACATTGGAATTCATGTCTTCTGCTTTTCTAGATCACGGAGTTTTAAATTTCAGGTTGTGCAATGAAGCAAGATCCTTGACTACCGACCAGATCTGTCAACTAATCAACGGTCCAACGGCAAACACATTTGGACACAACAGAGAGGTGGAAAGGCACAACAGAGAAGTAGAGAGAATGATGCAACACGTGTATCATTGGACTCTCGGACACCCCCCGCCACCTCCAGGACCACAGTAGACTTCCCGCAAGCTTCGAGGACGACGCTTATTTTTAAGCTTGTGGAGGTATTTACGATGTTAGATGCTAGCATTTTTCACTTCTATATTATTTTCTTCTTTTTATCGAAAATCTTGAAAAACAAAAACAAAAATTTTTGTGTGTTTAAAACTTTTGTTATTTATCGCATTTCTTTTCTTACCCTCGTGAAAAATAATGATTGTTAAATTATGTTGCATCTTTATTTTCAATGTTATGGTTGCCTATCTACCTTGTGGTTGAAAATTTTTTCACTTTGCAAAATTTTAGATTGTGTTAAAAAACTTTTGTTTGTCAAATGTACTTAGCATACACACGTATGAACAGTTTATAAGACATCTATTTTAACTGAATCTATTTTTAGCAAGAACAGCAATACAAGATGCAGATATCCCGTGAGAATCTCAATGTGTGCAATCGACTTGGTTAATGTTACAGGTTTTGCCTTCGTAATCACACTTTGACCAGCACCTTTGTTTCTAACATGTCAATTTTCCAAATCTTCCGAAATTTCATATCATTTTGTCTTGACCGGATTGGTCCTTTTTAAACAAAAATTTTGAAATTATTATTCATTCAATAATTCTAATTTCAAAAGCAAAATCTTTACATTTGTATGTCGAGTCAAATAAATGGTGAAATTCCAGAAATATTTTGTTTGGTTCTAAAAAATTGGTATAAAAAAATATATAAAAAAAAAAAGTAAAACCAAGAACCAAACATGTTTGTTGATTAAATTTTCAAAAAAAATAAAATAAAATAAGCACAAATGCTTATGTCTCAATTCCTTTCAATAAAAGATAGTTTGTATCTTTCAAAAAAATTTCCAAACTATTTACTCATTTCAAAGAAAATCCAAAAAAATAGAATGTTTATTCTCTTTTGTATTTGTATTACATTTATCGAGTTGTAATTTCTTGTATTTATAATTTTGGAAGATCATTTATTTGAATTGACAAGTTTTAATAAAGGTGGTCAATGTGATAATTGAGGCAAAGTCATATTAACATGAGTCCAAGTTCGACATCCGAGTGTAAACACCACCCTAATTCCATATGAGTGGCGGAATACATTTGTGAGTCGCAATCAGCGAATTGTGCGCAGATATGAGAAGAGCGAAAAATTGTGAGCACTGACCTTGTATTGTGTTGCTCTTGCTAAACACGGTGGAAGTCACGGTAGTGGTGTTATAATCAATATATGACGTGGCTATGCTATTGTTTAACGAATATTTGTTTCTTAGTACAATCTATTATTTCACAAATGTGAAATTTTAGGCAAATACAGGGACGATATGTTAACCATATCATTGCTAGTGATAATGTTGGCGCAATTTGACATAAAAAGGTTTCACACTTTCTTTTTGTTTTCCTTCTTTCACCCATTAGTCTAAGTTTTTCTTGTTTTCTTTGAGGACAAAGAAGAGTTTAAGCTTGTGGATGTTTGATAGGTGTATAATTATACACCTTTTTATATGTTTATTTACCGCTTTCAGCATCGTTTATTGCCTTTAAAGCATGCTATACGCATGTTTTCGGTCTAATGTGTTCATTTTGGAGCAAAAGCCATTTGTTTGCATAAAATGGTATGTTTTGCAGGCATTAAAAAATATGGACCACCTTACAAAGTCAAAAGGAAGCCTCACGCCAAGTTTCAAGGAAATCGGACAAGAGACGGAGAAAATAGCCTCGAAAACCCCCTGCCTCACTGACACGACTCGTGTTCATTTATACACTAAAAACACACGAGCCGTGTTCCACCTGGAATGACAAAATGGCAATGTACTTTCAATACACACGAGTCGTGTCTTTTGTAAGGCTACGAACACACGAGTCGTGTCTGCACTGTAAGCCATGTGCAGCAGGAATCTTCCAGCAAATCAACTTTTGAAGCATGGGATTTTCATCATTTGATTAGTCCGATCTGAGATCTCTCCAGGGCCATTTGAGGACTATAAATAGAGCATTTGAGAGGAGTTATCCAACACTTCAACACACTTGAACATCACTTGATACACTTAGATATTCTCTCTTTTTCTTACATTCCTAGTTAGTTTTAATGTCTTTATTTGCAATTATGCAGATTTTAGCTAACATGAGTGGCTAAATCTCATAACATTCGGCTTTTAGTCATGTATCTTTCTAGTCATTAATAGTTATATGTATTTTCAATTGTTTTGAAGATCATTGTTGGTAACATCTTAGAAATAACTTCATTTGTTAAAAGCTTGACACGAGAGATCAATCAAGTTATTAATAAGTAAAGAACCGACAAAAGAACATAAAGCATCACTCTTGGTCAATTTTAGCATTAATCACTAGTTGACCATTGTGTTGCGCATACCTTTTATAGAATTTAAGTGCTAATCCTTGTTCTATATTAGTGATGTATGTTTGTTTTGTCCCGGTTGATTTCTATGTCTTAAATTACATGCTTATTCTTAGTTCCTTCATCTAAAGGGACGGAATATTAAATTTGGTTTATTACACTCATATAAAAGTGGTATCTTGTCTCGGTTGAGATACATCTATCTCTTCAAGATGACCATTGAGATATTCGCTTATATATGAGAAAACAATACTTCTTTCACAAATAGAGACCATTGAAGTATTGAGCATATTAATTTGGATTTCTTCTAAGTTGATGTGTTATTGTCATTTTCCATTGACAAGAACCATTACTTAACTCTTAATTTCATTTAAGTACGAATATGCGACAAGATTGATTAGACTAGAAGCCGAATGTCCGTTTAATTATATTAATCACATTCTTATTAATTTTCTGTTATTCAAGCGACTTGACAAATCCCCCCTTGAACTTTATATTTCTTTGTCCCAATCTCTAGGAGTGTGAAAACTTGGCAAGAGATTAACTCACCTCAATTCCCTTGGGTTCGACTCGTACCACTACTATACTATTCTTAATTGAAGAGTATTTAGAGGTCTTTTGACATTTCACAGTTTCTGTCCCATCATTAAAAACTGCATCCATTTTACATTACTCTTTTATTTGTTTGGTAATTCGACGGCCAACAAATTGGCGCCGTTGCCGGGGAATTGGCTTATGATTAACTCTTTATGCCCAGATCTGATCGAACAGGTACACCTCTTGAGATCAACAAAGAAATCGAAAAAACTGCAAAAATATTAAGAAAACAAACCAAACTTCGAAAGAAGCTTGATTACCAAAAAACTCACACTACATCAACACTCTCTCCTACACCACCTTCTACTTCTACTTCTACTCCTATTTCTGAAATTGCTGAAATTGCAGAAAGCAGGAGCATATTGCTCGAGTCTGTTGGATGGAACGGAAGTGTGTCTAGCACGGAGCTATAGAACACTTTCTTATGAAATACTCACATGCTAAATGTGGAGTAATGGGTGATGAACCCAGGAAAGAACGGGGAGGAAAGAAAGAAGAAACGAATGGTCGAAAAGGACCAGTGGTACCATGAGTATTCCTGCAGATTGTGGAAGAAGCTCGTGAGTAGACTGATATGGTCTCAGATATGATTGTCTTGAATATAATCCCCGTATATGTTATATATGATCCATGAAGCTATGCTTTGGATCGGTGACTTTGATGTCTTGTCTAAATATTTCATCAACGATTATGGATGAAATTTTGGAAGTAGCTAAGTAAATAGCAAATATGTTCTAGATATTGAACACCTGGAAGGTAGATTGCCTAGGATTTACGGGACCATTTTCCCTATGAATCTGAAGCCGATGACTACCCTTAAAACTGAAGCAATTATGCCTATGAATTGGTTAGCAATGAATGATGCTAACATGAATTGTAGAAAATGAACATGATGGTTCAAAAATCAGAAATGAAACGGATGAAAATCCACGGTAAATGACCGTTGTTGAGAATACCGGTTATTTTCTTTGCTTAAACTCGGAAAAGAGTTAGTAAAGGAATGTTGTTGTAGTTGGCATACGTGGTATGGCCAAGCTAAATAAAGCGGTGATAGTAGTGTACTACTTTAAATAAATTCTCGGATGTTTCTTTTGAAAAGAACTTCCAGGATTTCTGCCAGATTGGCGAGAAGAGCTTATGATTAAGCTGGTCTTAGGAGCCGTTCCTGTTATTTAGGCTCTATATTGATTAGCCTCTGTAGAGATGGCAGAGTGGTAAAACCATTGGAAGAAATTGTTTTTGAATTGGGGTCTTATATGGCCGAATGTGTCATTATATGGAGCCCTATCTTGTTTGAAATGAAGAAAGACAAGTTAATGTGTATGTACATTGACTACTGAGAATCTGATATTCTCGAAACTAGACTGAATATGAGGTACATTTGTACCAGATATTGGAGTTACTTCACTGAGTTAAGTGATATGTAAAATTTTCCAAGTATGAAAATTTGGGTAAAAGAAGTTTCAATTCTTTGGGCATGTTAACAATGCCAGAGATGATAAAGCAGATTCAGTGGAAATGATGTTGTGATTAAACAGAAACCGCCTTGGAAATTGACTGAAATTAGTAGTTTCCTAGGATTGGCGGGTTACTATGGGAGAGTTGTAGAAAACTGCTCCTTGACTATTGTTCTATTGATTAAAGTTGACCAATAAAAGTGAAAAGTTGGAGCGGGTTGAAAGACCACAAGTATCTTGTAAAAGGTTTGGAATAAACATTGTGTGAAACTCTGACGTTAGCATTGATGCTAAGCGGAGAAGATAAATTGGATTATAGAAATGCATCCAGAGTTGACTTTGGATACATGATGTTGCCGTAGCAATTATGATTTTGGCATTGAAGCTTTAGAGACACTACATATGTGGTGTAAAGCTTACTGTTTATACGGATCATATAAGTTTGAAATACTTAATGTAACACCCGGCTTTTAAAACAAAAACACCCCTGAAAATTTTTCATTTTTAATAAAGGTTTCAGTACTTAAAACCATAAACAAAGGGGTATATTTTAATAAAAACGGGTACAAGCGTATCAAGGAGAGTATAAAATACCGTAGTCTCCTTTGAAGCCGGGCTGCTACTGACAGCATCTAAGAGTCCTACTTCTCGAGTCACGGACTCCATCTATTTCCCTATCAGGATCATGCTAACCTGCAGGGACATTTAACAAACCAATATGAGCTACAAAACTCAGTGAGTAATCATATCTGCAAATAACACGTATAAAAACACAATCATGTATTTGTCTGGATATCAAATCCAATCTCCTAGCCTTACTGGCTGACCAAATATCTTCTAGGATATCACATCCTAATTTGTAGCCTTACCGGCTGAATCACAATAACCTGTAATTATCAAGTCACGTCAGTTATTTGCACATATACTCATGTCTAACCAATTCTGTCCCATGTTTCTTAGTCACGATAGACTGCATCATATGTCATGGCTATATCAGCCATATCATGTCATTTTCAATATATATATCATAGCCCGCAGGCCGCACCAGCTGGGTTCAATAACCCGATATCATAGCCAAAAGGCCGCACCATGTACCTGTAATAATATCATAGCCGTATAGGCCGCACCGGAATATCATACAATACAAAATCAAATATGGCTCACGGGTTAGCCCGCTGTTGCCTTGGCTCACGGGTTAGCCCGCTGTTGCCTAGACTCACGGCTTATCCGGTCTTGTCTATATAAGTTTGACTCACAGCTCCGTTCTTGTCTATTAAAGACTCACGGCTTATCTGGTCTTGTCTATATAAGTTTAGATGGGTATATTGACTCACAGCTCCGTTCTTGTCTATAACAGACTCACGGCTTATCTGGTCTTGTCATATCATAGTGTATATATATATGTATTGACTCACAGCTCCGTTCTTGTCATCGCAATGACTCACGGCTTATCTGGTCTTGTCTTTTACATATATTTTTACACTTGTCATTTTCGTCCCTCGAAGCCGTTTCAACCTGTAATAATTCAATCATCATATATCACATATGATATCAGTGAGATTACTCACCTGGATACTAGTTGCGTTTCAATTTCGGTTGTTTCTTGCCTTTGCGTGCACCACAACCATTTTGTCCCATACCTATATACTCATTTATATACCAAATGATAATAGGTTAATAACCATTCCAATTGACTCTAATACACTAGAGTTCAATACAATATCATTACAAACAATGCCTAGTTAATAAACTTTCCGTTTACTAACTTTTCATGAATTTTACTATTTACCGAGGCATTCGGATCGATCTACAGTGCCCCCGAGGGGTCGAAAACTCAATATAAAAATTTTCCCAAACTTTTCAGACCATAACGAGCCTACGGTCCAAGTTTGAGCTAAAACGGACAAGCCAAGCAAAAGTTAGCGTTTCGGAGTCCCTGCCTGGGGGCGCACTGCGCCAGGACCAGGGCGCACTGCGCCTGGGCGCACCCCGCCTGGCTCCTGGGCGCACTGCGCCTGGCGCCTGCGCAGGTCTCCTGTCCAGCCGCGATTTGTGCACTGTAGCAAGCAGTTTTGGTCCATTAAGTCCTTATTTCAGTCCTTAATCGTTTGGGGTTTGTTTCTAGGCTAAAACCTTATACTTTAACAAGGTTTTCAACCATTCAAAACAACTAAATCAATCAAAATGAAGAATTAGGGTTCTTAATTCTAACAACCCCAAAACTTCAAATTCATCATAAATAGCAATCTACTTCCATTTCCTTGAACTAAGTCCTTATTAGCATGACTTAATGGAAGTATAACATCAATTTAAACACATAATTACAACTGAAATTTACAAATTTCAGTTTCTATAAAACCAAATCAAGAACACTTCAAGTATTTGGTTAAGACTAACCTTTCAAGCTTAGGAATCATCAATTCCATGCTATGATTCCAATTCCATGCTTCAATCCTTCAAAACTTGCTGAAATCGCATCTCCAATTCTTCTCCCGTTGCTGCACAATTGGCTAGTCAATGAGAGAGTCAACTCTCTCTTATTTATACCACAAAACTTTACAATTTTGGTCCTAAAGTTCATTTTCTTGAACTTTGACCACAAAATCAAGTTTTATTACAATAAAACTTTCATTTCTTACATTTTTGCCACAACCAACAATATTTTTCATTTTTGGTCCTTCACATGGTCAAATGACCAAAATACCCTTTTGTGGTAAAATGACCAAAAATCCGTTTTTATAACATTTTAAGTCCAAAACTCAAAATATTATTTCAAACTAAATACTTTTCTGTCCAAAAGACCAATTTACCCTTCTAAGGTAAAATGACCAATTTGCCCTTTTATTATAATTATATAATAAAACATGTCTTGGCGTTACAAATTCTCCCCTCCTTCAAAAGATTTCGTCCCCGAAATCATACTATCAAGCGTGGGTATTTCTTTCTCGTTACAATTCCGGTTTCCCATATCATATGGAAACCTTTATGGTATAGCCTAAGCACTTAACCATACTAGTTTTCTTATCTCGTGGTTATATCACCACTCGCATATCATTCCTCCGGTTGTCCCGGGCACCTTAATCACTTATCTACCTCATTTCAACATGAGGGATTCGTTGGAATTTATCCATTTATGTTCTCAGAACCATGAGACCCATAGAAAACTTTATAAATATCTTGAAGTTCATCACAAAACTTCGTTCATTAAATCAAAATTCTTACTCTGTGAAACATATGGAAAAGTCCAATATATGAGGACTTAACGTTCCTTTTTGTCCCACATCAATTTTTAGTCTTTCCAAGGGATATTTTGAGCACTGTTATCTTTCCCTATTTGGAATTTCAACGGTTTTACTCTATGGTTCATGTATTACTGTTATTGCTTTTTAGCCATTTTCCAATTTTTCTCGTATTTATCAAGTCTTCTTTTTAACTTGCACCACCGTCTAGGATCTAGCCAACGGCTGTTCACATCTTCGATCCTATAAGTCAAAGGATAACACGGTTTTCCATACTATGCATTATACGTGTCATCTCAATGCTGGTACTAAAACTATCATTATCTACGGGTTCTACCAAAGATAGACGATCTTATCATCTTCCACTAGGGTCTACTGTGCAATTTTCAAGCACATCTTCTAGAGTCTGCATCATTTTCTCGCCTCGTCTATCATTTCTGCAATTCCTATACAGTACTTACTAGTACTTTTGAACTATCAATTTTAAGAATTAATGCTAAATTCAGCAAATAATTCTAGTATTTCGATCTGATACAGTCGACACATGTAGTGCACGTCAACAATTTTCTTTTTCTATATAGTTTTTTTCCCTATTTTCCGCTCTTAATTTCTTCTTTAGTCAGTATGAATCTACAATGTTTCATCAATCAATCTGCAATTACCCATATGGTATCATACCCATGCGGTACTTGCAAAGACTTTATTACAAAGTCTATGATAATTTCGTCCCATTTCTTCTTTGGGACCCACAACGGTTAAATTTTCTGTATCTTTCTAATGATTTGACTGTAGTTACCCACAAGTCAAACACTTTTCACATATCTTTCAATGTCTTTCTTTAGCCCCGGCCACCAATACATAGGTTATATCATCCTACACGGTTTGGTACTGCCCCGGGCATTTTGCATATCTACCCCAATATAAGTCCTTTAAAGGTAGATTTCATATCTCCCTTGCGTTGGAACTCACGTACACAACCACCAAGGGTTTTCAATCGCCGTGAGTTTCTAACTAGCTTCTTTCAAAAGCTAATTATTCATTTTCCACGTTTCTTTCAGACTTGCACACTTCTTCTTGTGCTACCCGAATCAACTCAGGTAATCAATTCGCCACATTCGCACATGTGGTTGTATCTTTCAAAAGATACTCTTTCTAATTCAAGGCATCTATAATCACATCCGCCTTTCCGAGATGGTACAAGATTTCAGAACCGAAATCTTTAAGTAACCCATCTATCTATGTTATCTCATGTTTAGCTTCTTTTTGATCAACTAAGTACTTCAAACTTATATGATCCATATAAACAGTAAGCTTTACACCACATCAGTAGTGTCTCTAAAGCTTCAATGTCAAAGTCATAATTGCTACTGCAACATCATGTATCCAAAGTCAACTCTGGATGCATTTCTATAACCCAGTTTATCTCCTCCGCTTAGCAATAATGCTAACACCGGAGCTTCACACTAGATTTGTTTCAACCTTTGAAAAGATATTTGTGGTCCTTCTACCACTCAAACTTTTCACTTTTCCTGTCAATTTTAGTCAACTAATCAGCAATCGAGGAGCAGTTTTCTACAACTCTCCTATAATAAACCGCCAATCCAAGGAACTACAATTTCAGTCAGATTCCTCAGGCGGTTCCAGTTTTATCACATCATCAATTCTACTGAATTTATTTTATCATCTTTGGCACTATTATCATGCCCAAAGAATTGAAACTCCTTTTAGCCAAATTTTTCATACTTGGAGAATTTTACATATCACTTAATTCAGTGAAGTAACTCCAATATCTGGTACAATGTACCTCATATTCAGTCTGGTTTCGAGAATATCATATTCTCAGTAGTCAATGTACATACACATTAACTTATCTTTCTTCTTTTCAAACAGATAGGGCTCCACACGATGACACATTCGGCCATATGAGACCCCAATTCAAAAACAATTTCTTCCAATTGTTTTACCACTCTGCCATCTCTGCAGAGGCCAATCAACACAGAGCCTAGATAACAGGAACGGCTCCCAAGACCAGCTTAATCATAAGCTCTTCTCGCCAAATCTGGCAGAAATCTTGGAAGTTCTTTTCAAAAGAAACATCCGAGAATTTATTTAAAGTAGTACACTACTATCATCGTTTTATTTAGCTTGGCCCATACTACGTATGCCAACTACAACATCATTCCTTTACTAACTCTTTTCCGAGTTTAAGCAAAGAAAATAACCGGTATTCTCAACTACGGTCATTTACCATGGATTTTCGTCCATTTCATTTCTGATTTTTGAACCATAATGTTCATATTTCTACAATTCATGTTAGCATCATTCATTGCTAACCAATTCATATGCACAATTTCTTCAAATCATTGGTAATCATCGGCTTCAGATTTATAGGGAAAAAGGGTCCCGTAAATCCTAGGCAGACTACCTTCCAGGTGTTCAATATCTAGAACATACTTGCCATCTGCTATAGCTGTTTCCAAAATTTCATCTAAAATCGTTGATGAAATATTCCAACAAGACGCCAGTGTCAACGATCCAAAGCATAGCTTCATGGATCAAATATAACATACACGAGTTATATTCAAAACAATTATATCGGAGATCATATCAGTCTCCTCACGAGCTCATTCCAAAATCTGCTGGAATGCTCAAGGTACCGCTGGTTCTTTTTAACCATTCCTTTCTTTACTCTTTCCTGGGTTCATCACCCGTTACTCCACATTTAGCATGTGAGCATTTCATAAGGAAGTGATCTATAGTTCCATGCTGGAACCACTTCCGTCCCACACAACAAATTCGAGCAATATGCTCCTATTTTCTGCAATTCCAGCACTTTAACGGTAGAGTCTCAACTCTAAAATTTTCTGAGTGCTTTTCCTGCACTTCTCACACTACATAACTGCTCGATTTTTGGTCCCTCCTTTTAAGGTTGGACCGGTCTGTGGCAACTTCTTCTGAGAAGTCCACTAATATCTCTGCTTTTCTTGTAGTCTGAACTACTGTTCTTTCACCTTGAATATCAACCAAGGTAAGCAACCGATTTCTTTTTCTGACCACATCAGCCAATATTGCCCATCATGTGGATTTTCTGCTATTCGTCCCCTTTTTGGCTCTCATACCACAGAGCTTTGCGAAAGGGCTGGTCTATTTCCTAGAGCTTCGCGTCCTAAATGTCTTCCAAGAAGATTCATAGTTCATACTTCTTATACGTCAGAAGTTAGCAACAGTCAGGTTATATATGTATAATAACAACTATATACACCTAACTATGCATCATGTCTACTGTCTCAGGGTTTAAGTCCAGGAATCTACTCTATAGACACCTAGTTCACTTAAACCACGGCTCTGATACCAACTTGTAACACCCGGCTTTTAAAACAAAAACACCCCTGAAAATTTTTCATTTTTAATAAAGGTTTCAGTACTTAAAACCATAAACAAAGGGGTATATTTTAATAAAAACGGGTACAAGCGTATCAAGGAGAGTATAAAATACCGTAGTCTCCTTTGAAGCCGGGCTGCTACTGACAGCATCTAAGAGTCCTACTTCTCGAGTCACGGACTCCATCTATTTCCCTATCAGGATCATGCTAACCTGCAGGGACATTTAACAAACCAATATGAGCTACAAAGCTCAGTGAGTAATCATATCTGCAAATAACACGTATAAAAACACAATCATGTATTTGTCTGGATATCAAATCCAATCTCCTAGCCTTACTGGCTGACCAAATATCTTCTAGGATATCACATCCTAATCTGTAGCCTTACCGGCTGAATCACAATAACCTGTAATTATCAAGTCACGTCAGTTATTTGCACATATACTCATGTCTAACCAATTCTGTCCCATGTTTCTTAGTCACGATGGACTGCATCATATGTCATGGCTACATCAGCCATATCATGTCATTTTCAATATATATATCATAGCCCGCAGGCCGCACCAGCTGGGTTCAATAACCCGATATCATAGCCAAAAGGCCGCACCATGTACCTGTAATAATATCATAGCCGTATAGGCCGCACCGGAATATCATACAATACAAAATCAAATATGGCTCACGGGTTAGCCCGCTGTTGCCTTGGCTCACGGGTTAGCCCGCTGTTGCCTAGACTCACGGCTTATCCGGTCTTGTCTATATAAGTTTGACTCACAGCTCTGTTCTTGTCTATTAAAGACTCACGGCTTATCTGGTCTTGTCTATATAAGTTTAGATGGGTATATTGACTCACAGCTCCATTCTTGTCTATAACAGACTCACGGCTTATCTGGTCTTGTCATATCATAGTGTATATATATATATGTATTGACTCACAGCTCCGTTCTTGTCATCGCAATGACTCACGGCTTATCTGGTCTTGTCTTTTACATATATTTTTACACTTGTCATTTTCGTCCCTCGAAGCCGTTTCAACCTGTAATAATTCAATCATCATATATCACATATGATATCAGTGAGATTACTCACCTGGATACTAGTTGCGTTTCAATTTCGGTTGTTTCTTGCCTTTGCGTGCACCACAACCATTTTGTCCCATACCTATATACTCATTTATATACCAAATGATAATAGGTTAATAACCATTCCAATTGACTCTAATACACTAGAGTTCAATACAATATCATTACAAACAATGCCTAGTTAATAAACTTTCCGTTTACTAACTTTTCATGAATTTTACTATTTACCGAGGCATTCGGATCGATCTACAGTGCCCCCGAGGGGTCGAAAACTTAATATAAAAATTTTCCCAAACTTTTCAGACCATAACGAGCCTACGGTCCAAGTTTGAGCTAAAACGGACAAGCCAAGCAAAAGTTAGCGTTTCGGAGTCCCTACCTGGGGGCGCACTGCGCCAGGACCAGGGCGCACTGCGCCTGGGCGCACCCCGCCTGGCTCCTGGGCGCACTGCGCCTGGCGCCTGCGCAGGTCTCCTGTCCAGCCGCGATTTGTGCACTGTAGCAAGCAGTTTTGGTCCATTAAGTCCTTATTTCAGTCCTTAATCGTTTGGGGTTTGTTTCTAGGCTAAAACCTTATACTTTAACAAGGTTTTCAACCATTCAAAACAACTAAATCAATCAAAATGAAGAATTAGGGTTCTTAATTCTAACAACCCCAAAACTTCAAATTCATCATAAATAGCAATCTACTTCTATTTCCTTGAACTAAGTCCTTATTAGCATGACTTAATGGAAGTATAACATCAATTTAAACACATAATTACAACTGAAATTTACAAATTTCAGTTTCTATAAAACCAAATCAAGAACACTTCAAGTATTTGGTTAAGACTAACCTTTCAAGCTTAGGAATCATCAATTCCATGCTATGATTCCAATTCCATGCTTCAATCCTTCAAAACTTGCTGAAATCGCATCTCCAATTCTTCTCCCGTTGCTGCACAATTGGCTAGTCAATGAGAGAGTCAACTCTCTCTTATTTATACCACAAAACTTTACAATTTTGGTCCTAAAGTTCATTTTCTTGAACTTTGACCACAAAATCAAGTTTTATTACAATAAAACTTTCATTTCTTACATTTTTGCCACAACCAACAATATTTTTCATTTTTGGTCCTTCACATGGTCAAATGACCAAAATACCCTTTTGTGGTAAAATGACCAAAAATCCGTTTTTATAACATTTTAAGTCCAAAACTCAAAATATTATTTCAAACTAAATACTTTTCTGTCCAAAAGACCAATTTACCCTTCTAAGGTAAAATGACCAATTTGCCCTTTTATTATAATTATATAATAAAACATGTCTTGGCGTTACACTTAATTTATCAAAAAGAAGTTGAATATGAGATAACAAAGATAGATGGGTTACCTAAAGATTTCGGTCATGAAATCTTGTACCATCTTGGAAAGGCGGATGTGATCATAGATGCCTTGAATTAGAAAGAGTATCTTTTGAAAGATACAACCATATGAGTGAGTGTGGCGAATTGATTACCTGAGTTGATTCGGGTAGCACAAGAAGAAGTGTGCAAGTCTGAAAACGTGAAAAGTGAATGAATGATTAGCTATCGAAAGAAGTTAGCTAGAAACTCACGACGATAGAAAACCCTTGGTGGTTGTGTATGTGAGTTCCAAAGCAAAGGGAGATATAAAAATTTACCCTTAAAAGATGTATATTTGGGTAGATATGCAAAATGTCCGGGGCAATACCAAACTGTGTAGGGTGATATAACCTATGTATTGGTGGCCGGTACTAAAGAAAGACATTGAAAGACATGTGAAAAGTGTTTGACTTGTGTGTAACTACAGTCAAATCATTAGAAACACATGGAAAAATTTAGCCGTTGTCGGTCCCAAAGAAGAAATGGGGCGATATTATAATAGACTTTATAAGAAAGTCTCCGCAAATACTATATGGGTATGACACCATATGAGTAATTGCAGATTGATTGATGACACCAGTGCAAATTTGTATCGACTAGGGAAGAAATTAAGATCGAAAAGTAGTGAAAAACTACATAAAAAAAAGAAAAAAAAAATTGTTGACGTGCATTACAAGTGTCGACTGTATCAAATCAAGATATTAGAATTATTTGCTGAATTTAGCATTAATTCCTAGAAATTATAGTTCAAAAGTACTGGTAAGTACTGTATAGGAATTGCAGAATTGATAGACGAGGTGAAATAATGACGCAGATTTTAGAAGATGTGCTTGAAAATTGCACAGCAGACCCTAGTGGAAGATGAAAAGATCGCCTATCTTTGGTAGAACCCGTAGATAATGATAGTTTTAGTACCAGCATTTAGATGACTCGTATAATACATAAGATGGAAAACCGTGTTATCCTTTGACTTATAGAATTGAAGATGTGAACAGTCGTTGGCTAGATCCTAGACGATGGTGTAAGTTAAAAAGAAGACTTGATAAATACGAGAAAAATTGGAAAATGGCTAAGAAGCAATAACGGTAATACATGAACCATAGAGTAAAACCGTTGAAATTCCAAATAAGGAAAGATGACAATGCTCAAAATATTCATTGGAGAGACTAAAAATCTGTTTGGGACGAAAGGAAAATTGAGTCCTCATCGATTGGACTTTTCCATATGTTCCAAAGAGTAAGAATTGGGGTGTACCGATTGAAGTTTCTTGATGAACTTCAAGATATTTATAAAGTTTTCTATGGATCTCATGGTTCTGAGAACATAGATTGTTAAATTTCAATGAATACCTCATGTTGAAATTGAGGTAGATGAGAAGGTAAGGTACCCGGGACAACCCAAGAAGGTGTTTGACCAGAAGATAAGACAGTTGTGTAATAGAAGACTAGTATGGTAAAAGTGCTTTATCAATACCATGAATGTTTCCATATGATATGGGAAACCGAAACTGTAACGAGATAAAATTTCCCTCGCTTGTTTGTATGATTTCGGGGACGAAATCTTTTGAAGGAGGGGAGAATTTGTAACGCCAAGACACTCTTTTTATGTAAATATAATAAAAAGGGTAAATTGGTCATTTTACTTTAGAAGGGTAATTTGGTCTTTTGGATAGAAAAGGACTTGTTTTGTAATAATATTTTGAGTCTTGGACTTAAAATGTTATTAAATCTGATTTTTGCCATAAACTTTGTTAGTTGTGGCAAAAGTATAAGAAAAGAAAGTTTTATTGTAATAAAACTTGATTATTGTGGCTAAAGTTCAAAAGATGGAACTTCAAGGGCTAAATTGCAAAATCTGGAAGTATAAATAGTTCAAGAACTCTTCCACATGTGCAGAATTTTGAGAACTCACGGGAGAGGGTTTTTGGCTGAAATTCTTGGCAAGTTCTTGAAGATTGAAGTATGAAATCGGATTATTGGCTAGAAATTGGAAGTTTCCAAGTAATCAAGGTTAGTAATTCGAGTTCTAACCTAAGTTCTTGAATGTTTCTTCACGGGAGAAATAGAAACTGGAATTCCAGTTATGATTGGAGATGTTTATGTGATTGATAAGTCTTAAACATGTTTGTGTTGTAAGAACACACATTAAATGCAAAGTATGTTGTTATTATTGATAAATTGGGAATTTTGCCAAGAACCCTAAATCATGAATTGATGTGATTAAGGTGTTTTTAAGGGCTTAAAACTTGTTATTAGACAAAGGTTTTAGTCCTTGAACAATCCCTGATCATTAAGCCGAGTATTAAGGGCTTAAAATGAGAAAATGGGATTTTGTAGCTTGAAAATCGGAGTTCCTGGTCTGCTGATCAGCTCTCGCGACGCGACCAGCATGGTCCTCGCGACTCGAAGAGCCTGGTCTTCGCGACTCGACCATAGGGTCCGTCGCGACTCGAGCCCTGGGCAGAAACCAAATTGTTTTCTGTGAATTTTCCAAGTTTGATTTTGATGCTAGGCTTATCCGATTGACCTGAAATTTTAAACATAGGTCTAATATGTTGTAAAACTTCATGGAAAATTATCGGAATACGAATACGACCTCCCGAAAGTACTGTAGTAGAATACGCGTATTTCGGGAAGTGTATTAAATTTTATAACGATGGTTATTAATCGGAAATACTTAGAAATAGTCCCCCAAGTGTATGGTACAGGACTCTTATGTATTAGAGTCAATTGAAATGATTATTAACCTATTATCATTTGATACGAAATGGATAAATAGGTATGGGACAAAATGGTTGTGGTGCACGCAAAAGCAAGAAACAACCGGATTCAAATGCAGCTAGCATCCAGGTGAGTAATCTCACTGATATCATATGTGATATATGATGATTGAATTGTTAAACAGCTTCGAGGGACGAAAACGACAAGTGTTAAAATATATGTAAAAGACAAGACCAGATAAGCCGTGAGTCATTGCGATGGCAAGAACGGAGCTGTGAGTCAATACATATATATATATACACTATAAAGTGACAAGACCAGATAAGCTGTGAGTCTGTTATAGACAAGAACGGAACTGTGAGTCAATATATCTACGTAAACTGTTATATAGACAACAGCGGGCTAACCCGTGAGTCTAGGCAACAGCGGGCTAACCCGTGAGCCAAGGCAACAGCGGGCTAACCCGTGAGCCATATTTGACTTTGTATTAGATGCTATATCCAACCGGTGCGGCCTATATGGCTATGATATTGTTACAGGAACATGGTGCGGCCTTTTGGCTATGATATCGGGTTATTGAACCCAGCTGGTGCGGCCTGCGGGCTATGATTTATATATTGATATTGTTTTGGTGCAGCTTACATAGCTATGACACAGGGTGAAGGGTTTCTATGCAATCAATGAACACAAAATAACCTAAGGTTCACATGCAACCCTAATATTGATCTATGTTTTCTTCTATGAAGATTAGAACTAAGAACCTAAAGGATACAATTCAATTCTAAAGAAGAATCAAGAAAAACCAACCTTAGATCTTATGATCCTTTTAAGCAGCAGCAAAATTATCCTGCCTCAGATGAAAGTCACACCCAGGGGATGGAAGAATCAGTCCAGCAGAGTAAATCCAGAGAGAGGTGGCGTGAAGAATGAGGTGCCAGGGGGTTCCTTTTATAGCCTCCTAGGGTTACACCTGAAACCCTAAGGAGCCTCCAATTGGACAAGGCTTTTGACCACTTGGACCAGGCTTACCAAACCCTAATTAGGGTTTCGCCAAACCCTTGGAGGAGCCTCCAAGTTGGCGCCACTTTTGGTCCCTGGTTTTCCTGGCCAGTTATTCAACTATTGAATAAATGCCATACCAGTCCCTGCACCTTTTTAATTAATTAATTTAATCTCCAAATTAAATCCAATTAATTCTAGATTAAATCTCAATTAATTAATATAGTTTCTAATTAATATATTAGCACTTAAATATATTAATAAACCATATATATATTTTTCTATTGATTTATTATACAATTAATAAATCAACTATTCTCTCTACTGAACTATCTTTCCTCCACCCATGAGGGCAACCCAAATGGACTTTGCTTTTAACCATAAGATAAAAGTTCAATTACAAGTCATGGCTTAGACACCTAATCCAACAGTCTCCCACTTGGATAAGTCTATGACTTTAATTGTCTGAACTCTGACCCAGTCAGTTCTGTCCAAAGATAAGTGATCAGATGATCCTCCGTCCAACAAGATATTTTCAGACCCAAGACATGGATAAAATCAATCTGGTCTGATTCACTGTTCCTCGATTTCCGATTTGCATATGACTCTTAGACTACCAATTTAGTCCCGGTTGGCCAACCATTTTAGTCAACTTCAAAATCATCGAGAGGCCTACAGATATCTGTTTCCCGTTAGGGTCAAGGGACGAATAAACTTCGACTCATATACTTATGTCTTTTACCAGACAAATCACTCACAACAATACGTTTTATAACACCGAGTTACCGATGCGTTTTCATATTATCAATGAACAACCGTCTAATAAATCATAACTCATATGTCTTAGCTTAAAGATCAAAAGATATTATCGTCTCAACATTGCTCGTGATGTAATCCATGAAGCAATCCATTGAGCGCGGGTTTATCCAATACTCAAATCTCCATTTCCAAGTACTCACGAATGGTTCAGCAATCCAATTGCAATGTCTAACTCCTTAGACAATCTATTACCAATTCATGACAGTCTTACTTCACACTTACTCCCTTAAAGTGTAATCGACTGTGGATATTTGAATAATCCAATTATTCAGGAAGTAAAACATGCAAAATGAAACACAATGATAAAGTACTGACAAGAGTAGTGAACCATAATAAATCTCTATTATTAAATCACAAGAGTCAAATACAATACATTGTTACAAGTTTCGAACCTATCTAATTACTAAAACTTATATCATCTCTTAATCCAATGCTCCTAGCATGCTGATTATGCTTAATCCTACTCAGAGCCTTTGTCAAGGGATCTGCAGGATTATCTTCCGATGATACCCTCTTTACAAGGAGGTGACCTTCTTCTACCCTATGCCTGATGTAGTGGTACTTTCTGTCGATATGTCTGGACTTTCCATGATCTCGCGGTTCCTTTGTCAAGGCGACCGCACCTTCATTATCGCAGAACAGTTCCAAGGGCTCCTGAATACTCGGGACTACTCCAAGGTCACCGATAAAGTTCTTCAGCCAAGCCGCTTCCTTTGACGCTTCACTTGCTGCTATGTACTCTGATTCGCACGTAGAATCAGCCACTGTTTCTTGCTTGGAACTTTTCCAAGTCACTGCTCCACCGTTCAAAAGGAATACCCAGCCCGACTGAGACCGACCACTGTCTCTATCCGTCTGAAAGCTGGCATCTGTATATCCTTCAACTCTCAAGGTATCACTGCCACCGAGGACTAACACCATGTTCTTTGTCCTTCGCAGATACTTGAGTATATTTTTCACAGCTATCCAATGCGCCCTTCCAGGGTTACCCTGGTACCGACTGACCATGCTTAAGGCAAAAGCCATGTCAGGGCGAGTACACGTCATAGCGTACATGATCGATCCCACAGCCGAAGCGTATGGTACTCGACTCATCTCAGCTATTTCCTCGTCTGTACTCGGACTTTGAGTCTCACTCAGCTTCGCATTATTTTGGATAGGCAGCTCTCCCTTCTTGGAATTTTCCATACTAAACCTCTTTAGTACCTTATCCAAGTATGTACCCTGACTGAGTCCAATCAGTCTCTTCTTCCTATCTCTCAATATTCTAATCCCAAGAATATAGGCAGCCTCTCCTAGGTCCTTCATGGCGAAACATTTCCCAAGCCAAGCTGATATCGCGTAAATTATACATATTTTCCGGGCGATATCAGTGTCATTTTAGTTTAGTTTCATACATTTTATGAACTAAAGATACCTAATATGCTAAAAATTCATTTTGCAGCTAAAAGACACATATGGAGCGAAAGATCGGATTTTACAAGAGATTTGAGCGTTAAACGAAACAAAGTGACATTCTGATTTCAGCAAGGGCGCACCCCTCCCAGACCAAGGGCGCACCGCGCCGAGGGTGATGCCAGTCTTCGACAACTTGGCCAACTTGGCATTAAAATAATCACGCGTGGGTTCATCTAATGATTCAACCGGGTTGCCTCACATGTGCAAGGGCGCACCCCGCCTGACCTTTAGGCGCACCGCGCCCAGATCCAATCTGAAAAGCGATCGATCACGTGGTCCTTTCCAGCGATAAAGGCTGCCAGATCTGATCCACTAGGGCGCACCCCGCCCAACCATAGGCGCACCGCGCCCTGGACCTTCGACTGCTATAAATAGAAAGCCATGGACGACCATTTGAAGAACCATTGTTAGAATCCAAGATAGAAATCAGTCATTTAACATATTAGAACTATTATACTTCGTGTATTTCAACATTTTATGTGTGATAAATGTATTTGAGAGTGATTTACATTACAAGAAGGAGCTAGGATCTTCATTTGTTGCAAGGATTCGTCGATTTTAACCGGTTGGTATCTTTTATCATGTATTCTTCATATTGTTGTTGTATATTTGATACCATGCTAGGCTAGATCCCTGTAGCTTTTGCCTAGGAAATGTTGATTCGTTAATATAAATTTGTGTTGATCTAGTTCTTGATTCGAGTTAAATATCGGTTAGACTATATAATTTGCATGCTATACATATTGAATTTGATTAAAGTTTATAATCTTGATAACCTTCGTCATATGATTATAGTTTATTGACCATTTAAACTTATCGATCATATGAACCATTTTGATATGTAATTGACACCTATATATCATTGGACTAGTTATTGACCATTTAACTAGTGACGTTATTTTAGTTATAAATTTGATTAGTGAAATAAAACTTATATCATATTTAGTTACAACTCATGACCATTGATTGTATGATCATATCACTATGACCATTAGGGTATGGCCTATGTTTGCATGCTAGATTATATTAATTATTCATAATTATAAGTTATTTAGTTACATGACCATTGTGCTATATTTACTTAGAAATTATAGAATTGGTGATTTGACCATATGATCCTACCACTTAATGCTACTTATTTTAACTCATTGCACATAATCAAAACTAGTCAACTTAGATTTATATGAATCAACAAATCCTAGGCGAAAGCTTTCCTTGTTATAATTCGATCATATTATCTCTTTATTGTTGTGTTGTTACGACAATTGTTATTTATTATTTCGTTTACTTTACAAGCATTCAAAACTTAGTTTTACGAGTTTTTACTAAAACTCGCCTCTAAACTGTTTGATTGATAATTGAAAACCTTAAGTTAGTTATTAATTCCCTGTGGAAATTCGATACCTTTACTTACCAAAACTATACTATTAAATGATCGAGTAATACTTGCTCGTTAGTTTAATAGTCTTATAATTAGGTAAATAATTGGATTAAGACTTTAAAATCATAATAACTACAAGTTAGTTGTTTTGTACACAACAAGTTTTTGGCGCCGTTGCCGGGGAATTATTCAATTAATTTTATTGTTTACAATTGTTAGTCAATCGATCCTTTTTACGGTTTCTACCGTAGGAAGTTAATTTTTCTAGTTTGTTTCAAAGCTTGCATGTATTTCTCTATGTTTGTTTACTAAATAATTTTAAGACCCGCTTGCAATTCATTTAGTTATTTCAAACTAAATTGATTATCAATCCAACTATCATGCTAGTAATTCTACTTACGAGAACGGTGTCAGAATAGACAGATCCGGTTTGGTTGTTGGATTTTCGAAAGGTCATTGACCGAAAGAGTCCTGCCTCCCTACTGTCCTGCCTGGCCGTTCTTTATTTGATAGTCAACGCATTATAGTGGATTTGATAAGACATTCGGTTGTTATAACTAATTAATTACATAAAGGTTTTAAAGGGTTTTAAATTTTTTATTCCATTTGTTATTTTTATAAAATATTAATTCTATAAAAAAAAAATATTCTATTTTAAAATTATTTAATTCTTTTAAAAAAAAAATATTTAAAATAAAAAAAAAAGGGAAACGCACCCAACTTGCAAACAGTTTCTTATGTGCAGTTTATGACCCGAAATTCACAACCGAACATTATACCGGCACTAAACGAACCAGAACGTGAATTTAACTTAAGGAGAAAAACAAGACGAAGCATCTTCCCAAAGGAAGAACCGATCGAAGAAATGGCTGCCCCATTAAACGAAACAGAACCAACCTTGAAAGCATACTACAACCGAGCAAGAGACGGAACAGGACCAAGCCTCATACGCCCAAAAATTCCTGAAAATGCAAATTTTGAGCTTAAAGGCCATTACCTTTCCGCTCTAAAAGGAATTACTTTCAAAGGGACGGAAGACGAAGATCCAGTCGAACACATCGAGCAAGTCACGGAAATAACTGACTGTTTCAACATTCCAGGAATTTCCTCAGACGCAATCATGTTACGAATTTTTCCAATGACGCTACGCGAAGGTGCAAAGAAATGGTTAAAGAGACTACCTCCAGGTTCCATCACTACCTGGGACGGATTAAAATATGATTTCATTGAAGAATACACTCCACCTTCCAAAATCAATAAAATGAAAGCAAAAATTCAAAACTTCCTTCAAGACGAAGATGAAACTTTGTACCAAGCATGGAGTCGATTCAAAGAACTGATTCAAGATTGTCCACAACACGATATGGACAAACATCAGAAAGTGCAGAAGTTCTATGATTGCATCAATACACAAACCAGACAATTACTCGACGGGCGAGGACCACTCATAAACCTAACCGCCACAGATGCTTACGAAAGAATTGAGGAACTTGCAAAACATTCCCACCACTACCATTCCTCAAGAGATCCGTCATGTCGAAGGAAGCTAAAGGAAGAAGCAGTGGAAGGAATGTCAGCCATACATAACCGACTGGACCAATTTGGGAGAGACCTCAAGAAAATGAATCAAAGCATCCATGCCATCGCGGTAGGATGTGACAACTGCAGCGGTCCTCACTTACAAAAAGACTGTCCTTACGATGAAGACGGTAACAAGAAAGCAGATGCGTGTTACTCATCCGGAGACAGATTCGACTACCCGATACGAAGAAATAACTGGCGGGGAGGAAATGATTTTTACAACCAACAACAGAGGCAACAACCACCATTCGAACGCCAGCAACAACCTTATAATCAACATAAACAGGCACCACCAGGATTTAACCCACAACATACCCAAGAAAAGAAGCCAAGCTTAGAAGACATATTGGGGAAATTTATGGAAGGATCAGAAAAGAGACACTCAGCAACCGAAGTTCAACTGAGAAATCAAGCAGCCTCCATTCAAAACATCGAAAACCAAATTGGCCAAATATCTAAAGTTTTGCAGGAAAGATTACCAGGAACGCTTCCCACCAACACCGAGCCGAACCCACGAGCCCAAGCAAAAGCAATAACTACCAGAAGTGGTAAAATCATCCCACCAGCAGTCATGGAACCCGAAATTAATTCAACTCCTGAATCAAAAATAGGTACAGCGGAGAATGAGCATACAAAGGGTGAAGGAACAAAAGAAACATTCTCACCAGAGCCACATCAACCGACCATTCCATTTCCTCAACGGTTGAAGAAAGAGAAAGAAGACAAAGAATTCAAGAAATTCCTTGAACACCTAAAGCAGCTCAGCATCAACATTCCTTTCGTTGATGCAATCACACAAATGCCAAAATACGCCAAATTCCTCAAGGACCTTCTCACTAACCGCAAGAAAATGGAAGAAGTGTCATTGGTCACATTAAGTGAAAAATGCTACGCTATGATGATGAAAAACTTACCAGAGAAAGTGGGAGATCCCGGCGGTTTACATCTCCCTTGTACATTTGGAAACCATGCTAGTAGCTATGGTTTAGCAGACTTAGGCGCTAGTATAAATTTAATGCCATATTCATTTTACAAGAAACTAAATCTACCAGAACCAAAACCCGTTCGAATGGCAATTAATCTTGCTAATAAGGCGGTAACTTATCCTAGAGGTATTGTAGAAGATCTTCTTGTTAAAGTTGACAAATTTGTTTTTCCTGTAGATTTTGTCATACTGGATATGGAGGAAGATGATGAAGTTCCCATTCTTCTCGGAAGACCCTTTTTGGCCACAGCAAGAGCATTAATAGACGTCCATGACACAAAACTAACCATTAGGGTTGGCACTGACGCCATCACCTTTGGCATGGACCATACGATCAAACACTCGACAATGAGTGACGACACGGTCTTCCATATCGACACTTTCGATTTGCTATTGGAAGAAGAGGCAAGGGCGATACAAGAAGAAAACCACAGTCATGAAATGCAACTTGCTGAGAAATCTTTCGATCCAGAAAAGGATCTGAAGGAACTGGAAGAACTATTGAAAGATGAACCTCATTTTGCTGACCAAGATGAAACTATACTTCCAAGACAAAATTCTCCAAGGAACCAGAGCATTCCAGAATTGAAAATACTTCCAAACCATTTGGAGTATGCATTTTTAACTGAGACCAAAGAGCACCCAGTTGTCATTTCTGCTGAATTGAGCCAAGAGGAGAAAGAAGAACTTATGAAAGTTCTAAAAAGAAGGAAGAATGCCATCGCATGGAGCATCTCAGACATCAAAGGAATAAGCCCTACCATATGCTCTCACAAGATACTGATGGAAGAAGACTCAAAGCCATCGGCCCAGCACCAAAGAAGACTTAACCCTAAAATGCAAGAGGTGGTGGATAAAGAGATCATGAAGCTACTTGATGCGGGTATCATCTACCCAATTTCTGACAGCAAATGGGTCAGCCCTATCCATGTCGTTCCAAAGAAGGGAGGAATAACCGTCATTACCAACGAAAAGAATGAAGTTATACCTACCAGAACAGTGACTGGATGGCGGGTGTGCATCGATTATCGCAAATTAAACGATGCAACACGAAAAGACCATTTTCCTCTTCCCTTCATTGATCAAATGCTTGAACGTTTATCAGGAAAAGCATATTACTGTTTTTTGGATGGTTTTTCAGGTTATTTTCAAATTCCCATTGACCCAGAAGATCAAGAAAAGACCACTTTCACCTGCCCTCAAGGAATCTTCGCATACCGAAGAATGCCTTTTGGTCTATGCAATGCTCCAGCCACTTTTCAAAGATGTGTCTCGGCAATCTTCCATGACATGATGGAAAACTCAATGGAGGTTTTCATGGATGACTTCTCACTTTTTGGTAACTCATTCACCGATTGTTTGTCTAATCTAGACAAAATGCTTAAACGATGTGAAGAAACCAATCTAGTGCTCAATTGGGAGAAATGCCACTTCATGGTTAAAGAGGGAATAGTCTTGGGCCACAAAGTGTCGGGTCGAGGGATTGAAGTCGACATAGCAAAAGTTGAAGTCATTGCTAAGCTTCCACCACCGACCAACGTGAAAGGAGTCAGAAGCTTCTTGGGACATGCCGGTTTTTACCGGAGATTTATAAAGGATTTTTCTAAAATCACAAAACCTTTAACACAACTTTTACAAAATGATGTAAAATTTGATTTTAATGATGAATGTGTTAATGCTTTTGAATTTTTGAAGCTTAAATTAACCACTGCTCCAATCATGATCGGCCCAGACTGGAATTTGCCTTTTGAACTAATGACAGACGCAAGTGATATCGCGTTGGGAGCCGTCCTGGGCCAAAGAATCGACAAGAAGTTCAAGCCAATCTACTACATCAGCAAGACTCTGAATCCTGCTCAAGAAAACTACACTACCACTGAAAAAGAACTCCTAGCAGTAGTGTATGCTTTTGATAAATTCCGGCCTTATCTAATTTTATCAAAAACCATTGTCTATACAGATCACTCAGCAATCAAGTACCTGTTCAACAAGCAAGATGCCAAACCCCGCTTAATTCGTTGGGTCTTGCTGTTACAAGAATTTGATATTGAGATTCAAGACAAGAAAGGATCCGAGAATTTGGCAGCAGATCATTTGTCAAGACTGGAGAATGCGGAGCAGAAGGCGAGAAAAGAAAAGGAAGTAAACGACTCCTTCCCTGAAGAACATGTAATGTCAATTCATGTTAAAATGGAAACTCCTTGGTATGCGGACATTGTGAACTACCTTGCAGCCAAAGTGCTGATCAAAGGGCTTACTCATCAACAGAAGAAAAAGTTCTTTGCCGACATCAAGTACTACCTATGGGATGAGCCATACCTTTTCCGATCATGTCCGGATAACATCATAAGGAGGTGTGTACACGGGAAGGAAATTCAAGACATACTTAAGCAATGCCATCAAGGACCTACAGGTGGACATCACGGAGCGAATTACACCGCGCGAAAAGTGTTTGAAGCAGGCTTTTATTGGCCCACAATCTTCAAGGACGCAACAACTTTCGTCAAGACATGCGATCCATGTCAACGAGCGGGTAATATCTCCTCCAAAAATGAAATGCCATTGCATTCTATACAGGTATGTGAAATTTTCGATGTATGGGGTATTGACTTTATGGGGCCTTTTCCTAATTCCCAAGGAAACAAATACATATTGGTTGCGGTTGACTACGTATCAAAGTGGGCTGAAGCAAAAGCTTTACCCACAAATGATGCTCGAGGTGTGGTTAAATTTTTGAAAACCATTTTTGCACGTTTCGGTGTCCCTAAAGCTCTTATAAGCGATAGGGGTACTCATTTTTGCAACAAACAAATGGAGAATGCTTTAAATAAGTATGGGGTGACCCATCGAATCTCCACACCTTATCACCCGCAATCAAGTGGTCAAACGGAGATCACAAACAGGGCTTTAAAACGAATTTTGGAAAGATCCGTGGGAACTAGTCGAAAAGATTGGTCCGAAAAGCTTGATGATGCACTCTGGGCTTTTCGAACCGCTTTTAAAACACCTACTGGCACTACCCCCTACAAATTGGTGTATGGAAAAGCTTGTCACCTCCCAGTTGAGGTTGAACACAAGGCATTCTGGGCCTTGAAATCGTGTAACATTGATTTTAATCTTGTCAGTACTAACCGTTTGTGTCAATTAAATGAGCTAAATGAACTGCGAAATGACGCATACGAAAATTCAGCGATCTACAAAGACAAGATCAAAAGGTGGCACGACTCAAGGTTAAAAGGAAACAAAGATTTCCAACCAGGGGAAAAAGTCTTACTTTATAATTCACGTTTAAGACTATTCCCTGGAAAGCTGAGGACAAGATGGTATGGTCCGTTCACAATAAAAGCAGTGTATCCACACGGGGCTGTGGATCTTTTTAAGGAAGGAGGAGAGACCTTCAAAGTGAACGGACACAGACTTAAGCGGTACGAGGAAGGCGTTCACATCGAGAACGAACGCGAAGACATCCCACTCCAAACAGTAGAACCTTAGAGTGGAATGGAGTCCAGCTAAAAAGACTCCAAATCTATGAAAAAGAAGCGCTACCGGGAGGCAACCCGAGTTTTTGATTGGTATGTGTTATTTGTTATTTTTTTTTCTTTGGTTTTATTTGATTTTTATTAAAAAAAAAATAATAATAATAATAATAAAATTATATATATAAAAAAAAAATATAATAATAATAAATAAAAAAAAATAGAAAAATATAACATATAAAATAAAATAAAAATGTGTGGTGAAAATAAAATAAATAAAACAATCAAGAAGTGAAATTAGAAGGAAAATTTATAAGCTTCAAAGGGGGAAAGTCAGGCGCTGGGCGCACCCCGCCCAGGTAGGGGCGCACCGCGCCGGTTCGTGGGTATAAAAAGCAGGTAAGCTGTCAATAATTCATTTTTACCATCCCTTCTCCCCTCTAGCGCGATCCGCCGAGCAGGAGCCGAACCAAACACCTCCAAAACTCGATTTTTGCTTCATATTTCTTGGTTAATCTTCATATATGGGTATGTTTCTTTGTTTCCTTCCTTTCCTTGTGCATTATACTAAGTTTTCTTGCTAGATTTCATAGTTTTTAACATCAAATTGATTGAATTTCTACCAAAATAAGTTCTTGAGTTGAAATTACGTATTCCTTGGTTATAAGCAAATTTGGGTGTTGTTTTGAAAGGATTATTGATACATATGACTAGTAGATTACTTTACAAACTTCAATTGCATACAAAACATCAAATTCACACCAATTTGATAAATTGGGGAAGAACAAACCCTAGAATTTTGAATGTTGATTTTAGATGTAATTGATGTTTGTTTTGTGATATGTGTGGTCTCTTGTATCAATAATCATAATGCATACACGTATATTGGCTGGATTTGAGCAAAAACTTAGATTGAAAACAGATTGCACAGGCAGATTCGAAGCAGCCGCAGGGCGCACTGCGCCTGTCCCAGGGGCGCACCGCGCCTGCCTCCTGCCAGACCCCTTTGCTTGATTTTGTTGCTTGTTTAGCTCATTGTTTGTATTGTCATTGCAGGAACTAAATTCAAAACCTCAAAAACAAATCACCCATATTTGAGATTTGGGAATTCAGATGAAGACCGGGATGCAAAACATGTCTTGGCTAGTTTGATAAAGAAGGATATGAATGTTGCTCCAGCAGTGGATTGGGACAAGCTGGATGCAATTGGAATATCAGACAAACTGGCACCTTACCTCATCCGCCAATTCGAAGATCCATTATTTGGGGTAGTGATTGACCAGGCTTGGAACAACATCTTCCGGATAAACGAAAACGTACATATGGAGCTAACGTTAGAGTTTCTTTCTACTTTCAAATATGAGAAAGAAACTGAAGAAGATATTCGTTTCCGATTGATGGGAACTTGGCATGATATGTCCCTTGCCCGATTCGCTTATCTACTGGACCTTTACCCCGAGGAGCTGGCATTTCACCCACACTTCCCGGCTTATCTTTCGACGTATGACAAAGGGGAATTCAGCGAAGGGAGATGCAGTGAGTTCTTTCAAGAAATAGCAAACGTCAACAATACAATACCACGAGATAATAAAGCTTCCCAAATCCAAAATCCTATACACAGAATGCTCCACCGTTTTCTAGCGTTCACCGTGAACCAATCATACGGGTTTGACAAATGCCCGTATCTAGATCTGCCAACACTTTGGGGAGCAATCAACCCCGATGTGAAATACCACCTCCCACACGCGATTGCGGTATTCTTTAGGGAGCGAGCAAAGGGGCAAAACACGCTTAGCCCGATTTGCGGTGGCAACATGATTACACGGATCGCAAGGAAATTGGGCGATTTTTCATCCATCAACATGCTCACGGTCAAAACAGAGTACCCGAAAATCCTCTCCGAATCACATTTTAAATCTATGATTCGGAGGGTGGCGCCGAACACGTACGATTTCATCGGTATTGCTACCACCACTCCGCCACCGGGATTTGGGTCAGAAGCAGCACAGCCCTCTGCTTCCAGACAGAGCCGACGACGCCAATACGAGCATGAGCAGCAAGGACCGGAACAAGAGGTAAATTTAAATTTCCTCTATAACCAAATGGTCCAGATGGATTTGCGTCGCCAGCGAGAGGCGAATGCCCTAGGACACTACCTGGATGATACACATCAGTTCATGGGACACATGTATCAGCAGGCAGGATTGCAGCTGCCCCCGCAGTATCCCTATCCGACATGGGATCATAGGATGGGAGGAGCAGGACAGTCTAGTGGGGCTCATTACGATCCGTCAGGAGGAGACTATCAGCCGCAGGGGCATGGATTTGATGATACTGAGGATTTGGATTGACATTTATGGTATTGTTTGTCATTTATTTTTATTTTGGGTGATTTCTTAAACAAAAAAAAAAAAAACTATGATTTGAATTTTTAAATTTTTAGTGTGTTTTTATTTGTGGTGTGTTTTATTATTTGTGTGTTTATCTAACCGTATTGTTTGAGATTATGCGTGTTTTATTTGATAATTGTGCAGAAAGACTGACTTTTGTTTCAGTCCTTATTATAAAAAAAAAAAAAAAAAAAAATATATATATATATATATATATATAATAAGATAGCACTGAAACGATGACATCTCACGATCCATTCCGAGAGCTCCAAGTTCAGCATCTGCAATCACCTGAACAATACCTCAGGGGAGTCGGTTCCAATACTCCTTTTTCATAAGCTTATTTTATAAATATTTATACAACGGGGACGTTGTATTGTTCAAGTATGGGGTAGGGATTGCAGTACTTATACTTGTATTTTATTTGTCTTTGAGCATTTATAGGTTAATTTTGGGTAAAATTTTGAAAAATTTATAAATCAGATACCATAGTTCCAAGTCATAAAAATTGAATCATAAGATTGGTCCTGAGTTTTGTCTGAAATTCTTTATACTAAACAAATGAATCACACTTTTAGCCTAACCGACCACTTTGAAACTACTTGTTTGGAAGACAGATGCAGGTGCTCAATGAATTAAGATACGTTAAGATGAGGTTGATTGGGATGATGTGTACACACAAATAATAAGCCTTGCATATTATTTATCAGAAAATTCGCATCTTGGTTTCTGAAAGGATTAACCCTTTGTACTCCCAAGTCTCAAACAACCTTACATTGCCACTTTCTCATCACTATTTTTTATTCATCGCATGGATTCCTGATGAAACTTGAAGACGATCCCCTATTATACATCATTGGGATCAAGTCATAAAATTGATCGATAATACCAGCTTGATCACAATCTACTTCCACGCATCTAAGAAAATTCTTAGAAGCCAAGTTCTTGAGAAAAGAGAAAAAAGTCAAAGAGATCCAACGATTAATTAAAGACTTCAAAGAAAATAAAGAGCAAAAAGACGAAAACATCAAGAAGTCTACAAAAATTAGAGACTTAACCCGAGCTAAAAACTGAAGATATAGAATACATTGGCCTGTCGAGATCGAAGATTGAAGTTTTATGATTAGTGATGAGAAAAAGGAAATGAAAGGTTTGAGACGGTAAACAGTGAAGGACAGTACAAGGGTGAAACTTTCAAAACCGGGTGTTTGCCCAGAGGAAATTTAAAATCCCAATTTCAATAGGATAAAAGCCTCATAAAAGGTAGATGAAAAGTACCCCACTGGGTACATCCTCTGTTTCATTTGTCTGATACACACTCCTAATCACCAAATCTTGACGAATCTATTCGTCCTTCGAGTAGCCAAAGAAAGTGGTTAACAATGCTAAAAGTGGGTAATGTTTGTTCAATATATAGGGTCCTTACAAAACTGATTCTGACCATGTTGACTGACATTGACCTTTTTCTATGGTGTCTGTATTTGTTTATTTGGATTCATTTTTAACCTAAAAATTATTCTAAGAATTGCTTGAGGACAAGCAAAGTTCAAGTATGGGGTATTTTGATATCGCGTAAATTATACATATTTTCCGGGCGATATCAGTGTCATTTTAGTTTAGTTTCATACATTTTATGAACTAAAGATACCTAATATGCTAAAAATTCATTTTGCAGCTAAAAGACACATATGGAGCGAAAGATCGGATTTTACAAGAGATTTGAGCGTTAAACGAAACAAAGTGACATTCTGATTTCAGCAAGGGCGCACCCCGCCCAGACCAAGGGCGCACCGCGCCGAGGGTGATGCCAGTCTTCGACAACTTGGCCAACTTGGCATTAAAATAATCACGCGTGGGTTCATCTAATGATTCAACCGGGTTGCCTCACATGTGCAAGGGCGCACCCCGCCTGACCTTTAGGCGCACCGCGCCCAGATCCAATCTGAAAAGCGATCGATCACGTGGTCCTTTCCAGCGATAAAGGCTGCCAGATCTGATCCACTAGGGCGCACCCCGCCCAACCATAGGCGCACCGCGCCCTGGACCTTCGACTGCTATAAATAGAAAGCCATGGACGACCATTTGAAGAACCATTGTTAGAATCCAAGATAGAAATCAGTCATTTAACATATTAGAACTATTATACTTCGTGTATTTCAACATTTTATGTGTGATAAATGTATTTGAGAGTGATTTACATTACAAGAAGGAGCTAGGATCTTCATTTGTTGCAAGGATTCGTCGATTTTAACCGGTTGGTATCTTTTATCATGTATTCTTCATATTGTTGTTGTATATTTGATACCATGCTAGGCTAGATCCCTGTAGCTTTTGCCTAGGAAATGTTGATTCGTTAATATAAATTTGTGTTGATCTAGTTCTTGATTCGAGTTAAATATCGGTTAGACTATATAATTTGCATGCTATACATATTGAATTTGATTAAAGTTTATAATCTTGATAACCTTCGTCATATGATTATAGTTTATTGACCATTTAAACTTATCGATCATATGAACCATTTTGATATGTAATTGACACCTATATATCATTGGACTAGTTATTGACCATTTAACTAGTGACGTTATTTTAGTTATAAATTTGATTAGTGAAATAAAACTTATATCATATTTAGTTACAACTCATGACCATTGATTGTATGATCATATCACTATGACCATTAGGGTATGGCCTATGTTTGCATGCTAGATTATATTAATTATTCATAATTATAAGTTATTTAGTTACATGACCATTGTGCTATATTTACTTAGAAATTATAGAATTGGTGATTTGACCATATGATCCTACCACTTAATGCTACTTATTTTAACTCATTGCACATAATCAAAACTAGTCAACTTAGATTTATATGAATCAACAAATCCTAGGCGAAAGCTTTCCTTGTTATAATTCGATCATATTATCTCTTTATTGTTGTGTTGTTACGACAATTGTTATTTATTATTTCGTTTACTTTACAAGCATTCAAAACTTAGTTTTACGAGTTTTTACTAAAACTCGCCTCTAAACTGTTTGATTGATAATTGAAAACCTTAAGTTAGTTATTAATTCCCTGTGGAAATTCGATACCTTTACTTACCAAAACTATACTATTAAATGATCGAGTAATACTTGCTCGTTAGTTTAATAGTCTTATAATTAGGTAAATAATTGGATTAAGACTTTAAAATCATAATAACTACAAGTTAGTTGTTTTGTACACAACACAAGCCTTAACATCTTGCAAGGTTGGAATATCGTTTCCCATGAGCAGTATGTCATCGACATACAGCACCAGAAAGGTGACTATACTCCCACTAGCCTTGACATATACGCAGGACTCATCCTCGCTCCTAGAGAAGCCAAACTCTTTGACTTTCTCATGGAAACAAAGATTCCAGCTGCGAGAAGCTTGCTTCAATCCGTAGATTGATCTCTCAAGCTTACACACCTTATTAGGATACTTTGCATCGACGAAACCCTCTGGCTGATTCATGTAAACATCCTCAGTCAGCTTCCCATTAAGGAAAGCGGTTTTGACGTCCATCTGCCAAATTTCATAGTCATGAAATGCAGCTATGGCCAGCATAATCCTAATAGACTTTATCTTAGCTACTGGTGAGAAGGTCTCGTCATAATCAACCCCTGGGGTTTGAGTAAAACCCTTCGCAACTAGTCTTGCCTTGAAAGTGTGTACCTTTCCGTCCATGTCTGTCTTCTTCTTGAAGATCCATTTGCACCCGACTGTCTTTCGACCCGGTACATTGTCAACCAAGTTCCAAACTTGATTGTCATACATGGACTTGATCTCGCTATCCATGGCCTCTTTCCACTTGGCAGACTCAGGGCCCGCCACTGCTTCCTGGTAGTTAGCTGGTTCATCCAAATTTATCAGTGTCCTATCACTGACAAAAGTGTCCCCATCCGAAGTTATATGGAACCCATAAAACTCGGGTGGCATGCTAACCCTACTAGAACGCCTAAGAGGTAAGGATACATCTGTCGGGCCAACAGGAACTTCTTCCTCATGTTGGTTGCTAGTTTCTCCTAAGGTTGCGTCATCTGATGACTCTTGAATTTCTTCCAGATCAATGGTACTCCCACTGTCCTCTTTGAATACGAGCTCTCTCTCTCGAAAGACTGCTCGTCTAGCTACAAAGACCACGTCCTCGCTCGGTCTGTAGAATAGATATCCAAAGGACTGTTTGGGATAACCAATGAAGAAACACCTTTCGCTTCTGTCTGCGAGTTTGTCTTGAGTCTCTCGTCTAACGAAAGCCTCACAACCCCAGACCTTGATATGTGCTAACGAGGGAGCTTTCCCCGTCCACATCTCATGAGGTGTTTTCGCAACCTTCTTAGTTGGGACAAGATTGAGGATATGGGCGGCAGTCTCTAAGGCATACCCCCAGAAGTGAATGGGAAGTGAAGCTCGACTCATCATGGAACGAACCATGTCCAACAGGGTTCGGTTGCGCCTCTCTGCAACACCGTTCAACTGTGGTGTCCTGGGAGGTGTCAACTGCGAAACTATTCCGCATTCCTTTAGATAGTCCAGGAACTCGATACTTAGATACTCTCCGCCTCTGTCGGATCTGAGCATCTTTATCTTCCTGCCTAATTGATTCTCTACTTCGTTCTTAAACTCTTTGAATTTTTCAAAGGTGTCCGACTTGTGCTTGATCAAGTAGATGTAACCGTATCTACTAAAATCGTCGGTAAAAGTCACGTAGAACCGCGTGCCATCCTTTGTGGTTGATCTGAATGGACCACACACATCCGTGTGAATAATGTCCAATAGACCCTCACCTCTTTCAAAAGACCCTTTGAAAGGTGATTTAGTCATCTTGCCCAACAGACAAGATTCGCATACATCGTCCGACTTGAGGTCGAATGATTCCAACACTCCATCCTTTTGGAGTTGGGCGATGCGTTTCTTGCTGATGTGGCCGAGCCGACTATGCCACAGACATGCCTTTTCCACGTCACTAGTAGAATCAATATAATTTACACTTTGTCCTAGATTGTCAACACATTTCACAGTTTCATACACACCATTACAAGGATAAGCAGTAAAATTCAAAATACCATTTTTGAAAACAGAAATAGATCCAATATTATTATCAAAAGAAAAATGAAATCCTTGTCTGAATAATGCGTGAAATGAAATAATATTTCTTGCCATTTCTGGCGAATAGCAACAATCTAATAAATCTAAACAAACTTCACTACTAAGCACTAAACTATAAACTCCAATCTTGGTAACAGGGGACGATCTCCTATTGCCCATGATCAAGTTCAGTCTACCGTGCTCCACCTCCCTGCTTTCCTTTAGGCCCTGCATATCAGAACAAATGTGAAAACCACATCCTGTGTCAAGGACCCAAGAATTAGAAGATGGTGAGTTTTTAGAGATAGTGTATATACCTGCTGTCGATGGCTTTACTTTCCCATCCTTGACATCCTGCAAGTATTTGGGGCAGCTTCTCTTCCAATGACCCTTTTCTTTGCAGTAGAAACAGTTTGCTTCATCGGGGTTGGCCACACAAGGAATTTGGGAAGTCTTGGTTCTCGAGCCATTACTGGATGACCCGGCTTGAACCTTTTCCCTCCAATTTTGCTTAGGAGGGCCCTTCCTTTTCTTTCCTCTGCCACTTCCAATGGCTAGAACGGGCTGATTAACCGAGGGTACACTTTTACCCTTCATCCCGTCTTCAGCTACTCGAAGCATGCGATGCAACTCAGTCATATTAGCCTGATTGTTGTTCAAATGATAAGCCAGCCTGAACTGGTCATAAGAACTCGGCAACGAGTTAAGCACTATGTCAACGGCCAACTGTTCCGGTACAGGCATCGCAAGCTTTCTAAGCCGCTCCACGTAACCTTGCATTCTTTGCACATGAGTGCAGATGGACTCTCCATCTTTGGGTTTGCTGTTCGTGAAGTCCTTGACCACTTCGCACCTTTCGATGCGCTCTTGCTTGCGGAACTTTTCCGCTAGCTCCTTGTGCATCTCATAGGGCCAGTAGTCTTCGTATATTCTCTGCAATTCGGGGTTCATTGTGGCGATCATGATGCAGGCCACTTTGGTTGCATCATCAGTATGTTTTTGGTACGAGGCAATTTCCTCGGGAGTAGCAGTTTCGGGGTCGACATCGACAAGCTCGGTCTCGAGAACATACTCTTTGTTCTCATACCTCAGAGCCATCTTGATGTTTCTAATCCAGTCATTATAGTTTGTCCCGTTCAATTGAACCCTGGAACATAGTGAGAGGATTGAGGGAACACTGGAGTTTGATTGGGGAGCGGATTGATCAGCAGAAGACATCTATAAAAGAAGGTAAGTTTAATTAGATACTTGTCGGTCCTTATAATAACCCAATATAAAATAAGGCTAGGATCCAACTATAACAATTTGCAACATAGAAGAGGGATGCCGTAATCTATAAGCAAATTTTATAAAGGTAGGCGAATGACGATTCAGCCGATTCCACCGCGGAAAAATAATCTTATTATAAATGGAATTCCTAGTTTCTTATGAGATTTATTGAACTGTTCAATAGCATGTTTAATCTCGGATATGCCCCACCGTTTGTGACTGGGATGCCGAGGATCACAAACCGGGTGTGAATAACCATGCAAATTAGCTTGGTGCTCTCGGGATCCATTATCATCTCAAATTGATGTGCCGGTAAACCACACACGCTCCATCAACAATGATAACACCCGAGACACCCATTGCCACTCTTTATGAACCCCTATTGGTGTGCCGGTAAACCACACACGCTCCACCAACGTTTCATAAAGTGCAATGTGCAATTTCATGGGGTAGCATCAAATTCACATTTTCCTAAAGTAACTAGATTGGGATTTGTTTTAGGGTTCTAGTACTTTCAATTATAGCATTATACTTTTAAGAGGCTTAGCGGTTCTATCATACCCGTTCAGCTAACGACACTCGACTGACCAGGAGAGCGGTGGGTAAGAGTAGATACCCATTAGACTAACATTTTATAGTCAGTCGCCTTATACCCTCTTTATAGGACAGTTTTGTGAATGAGGCTTACTAGCGGTAGACTAACCAATTTTCTTATACATATTAAATTAACTTTTAATTTTAAATATATATAAGATATATTTTAATCTCATTAAAATATCTTTAGAATTAATTAAATTCTAATTTTCTCAAATTATTCTAATTTTCTTGAAAATTTTAATTAATTCTTAAGGCAGATTTAATTTGCCTTTAATTAATCAATTAATTAAATTAATTAAATCTAGGTTACAGATTACCAATTAATCAAATTAATTAACCTGTAATGGTCCCATGAATTTCGAAAATTACAAGCCAAGGAATTAGGGTTCAAGTTATTTTAGTTGATTTAGATACCAAAAATAACAACACATAATTAAGGCAAGCAAATCAAGCATTCAAGGGGAACCAAGGGAGGGTGGCGGCTAGGGTTAGGAAACCCTAGCCTTGGGATCGATTTTGGCCTCCTCCCAAGGGTTAATTTTCGCCAATAACCCTTAGGCACAAAACAATTCAAGCAGTTCATAATCAAACACAAGAAAACAAGCTAGCTCTGATACCACTGAAGGGTTTCTATGCAATCAATGAACACAAAATAACCTAAGGTTCACATGCAACCCTAATATTGATCTATGTTTTCTTCTATGAAGATTAGAACTAAGAACCTAAAGGATACAATTCAATTCTAAAGAAGAATCAAGAAAAACCAACCTTAGATCTTATGATCCTTTTAAGCAGCAGCAAAATTATCCTGCCTCAGATGAAAGTCACACCCAGGGGATGGAAGAATCAGTCCAGCAGAGTAAATCCAGAGAGAGGTGGCGTGAAGAATGAGGTGCCAGGGGGTTCCTTTTATAGCCTCCTAGGGTTACACCTGAAACCCTAAGGAGCCTCCAATTGGACAAGGCTTTTGACCACTTGGACCAGGCTTACCAAACCCTAATTAGGGTTTCGCCAAACCCTTGGAGGAGCCTCCAAGTTGGCGCCACTTTTGGTCCCTGGTTTTCCTGGCCAGTTATTCAACTATTGAATAAATGCCATACCAGTCCCTGCACCTTTTTAATTAATTAATTTAATCTCCAAATTAAATCCAATTAATTCTAGATTAAATCTCAATTAATTAATATAGTTTCTAATTAATATATTAGCACTTAAATATATTAATAAACCATATATATATTTTTCTATTGATTTATTATACAATTAATAAATCAACTATTCTCTCTACTGAACTATCTTTCCTCCACCCATGAGGGCAACCCAAATGGACTTTGCTTTTAACCATAAGATAAAAGTTCAATTACAAGTCATGGCTTAGACACCTAATCCAACACAGGGTGCGGCTTATATAGCCATGACATATGATGCAGTCCATTATGACTAAGAAACATGGGACAGAAACGATAGATATGGTTATCTGTGCAAATAACTGATGTGGTTTGATAATTGCAGGTTGTCATGAAGTAGCCTGTAAGGCTACAAAAATTAGGATGTGAAATCCTAAGAGATATATGGTCAGCCAGTAAGGCTATGAGTTTGGATTCGATATCCAAACAGATATACTAATATATTTGATACATGTTATTTGCAGAAATGATTACTCACTGAGCTTTGTAGCTCATATCGTTTGTTAAATGTCCCTGCAGGTTAGCATGATCCTGATAAGGGAATAGATAGAGTCCATGACTCGAGAAGTAGGACTCTTAGATGCTGTCAGTAGCAGCCCGGCTTCAAAGGAGACTACGGTATTTTATACTCTCCTTGATACGCTTGTACCCGTTTTTATTAAAATATACCCCTTTGTTTATGGTTTTAAGTACTGAAACCATTATTAAAAATGAAAAATTTTCAGGGGTGTTTTTGTTTTAAAAGTCGGGTGTTACATGTTGGATCTCTTCTTGATCTGACATATACCGTTGATTTTCGGTGACGAAGGATTCGACGAAGATGAATTGGAAGTAGAAGAGGAAGAAGCGAAATCGGCCAATCTGGTAGGTATAGTGACACCGTTTATGTAGAGTCGACATAACATTAGTATGAAGAACGTCTTCGTAGTCTTGACAGACGGCTATGGGTGTTCGAAGGAGAGTTCTGATCTTGGATCGAATGAGGGCTGCAATATTTTAGGGTTTTATCAAGGTTTTATGAAAATAAGCGGCAATAGTGCTTCATATTCTAAAAATGACAAAATAATAAAGAAATCGCTACAAATCATAAAATGACAAAAATAAGGGTATTTTCGTCATTTTCTAAGTACTTAATGGAATAAAATTGACGGTAACAACTCCAGGGACTAAGTTTGTAAAAAGATGAAAACCACGGGTACAAGATTATGGGATTCCCAAAGCTAGGATTAATCTGAAATTTCGTGCAAACCACAGGGACCAAAACTGTAGTTTACTCTTTTATTTATGTAATTTCTACGAAACACGGGACCATTTATGTTAATTCATTATCATGTTGAGATCATTTCTGCAAATTCATGAAATGTAGGGATCATTATTGTTATTTCGCTATTAGACACGGATCATGTCTATAATTCTTTTAAAAACAAAGACTACTTCTGGAGTTTTGCAATTATGCAAGGACTATTTTGTAGTTTTCTTGAAAGCAAAGAAATTTTTGGTAATTTTTTTAAACCAAATGACAGTTTTTGTAAATTTACTATTAGAAAAGGACTATCAGTATAACTTTATGAACGCATGGCTCATGTTTAGGGCTGTAAACGAACCGAACGTTCAGCGAACCATCCGTGAATTGTGTGGCGGGAAGTTCGTTTATGTTCGTTTATTTAATAAATGAACGAACATGAACACAAATTCTCGTTCGTTTAGTTAAACGAACGGACATGAACAATGGTCTCGTTCGTTCAATTATGTTCGTGAACGTTCGTTTATGTTGTTCGTTTATTTTCGTTCATTTAAGTTCATTTTATGTTCATAAATGTTCAATTGTATTTGATTACATCACAATATTATGTGTTTTTTATGTTCATATATGTTTAATTGTGTTTATTTATCTCCATTCATTTGAGTTTGTTCGTTTAGTATGTTCACGAACATAAACGAACGAACATGAACAATATAATTTGTTAAACGAACGAACATGAACAATAAAACTCGTTCGTTTATCCGTTCGTGTTCGTTTGTTTGTTCGGCTAACTTTAACAAACGAACATGAACAAGCCCTCGTTAGTGTTCGTTCGGTTCGTTTACAGCCCTACGCATGCTCCTAAGGTTTTTATTTGGCAGGATCATTATTATAGTATTATGAAAATGAAACTAATTATATAATCTTATCCTAATAAATAAGTAACTCAAAGTCACATGTCATCTCCTTATTGAATTTGCCACATGTCATTTTCTCATAATTTTAGATTTCTTAAAAAAAATCAATTGGTTTGAAACGTTTCTAACTCCTTAATGACCGGTTTAATTATCATTCAATTTCAAAATTAATTGTTTTTTAATATCATATTATTTTTTAATGTGTAGAATGATTTGAGAGACAAGAGAGAGACAATTGACGTTATAATATTTTGAAGAACGATTCAAATCATAATAGTAAATTTGATTTTAGTACCGGTGACATTCTCATAATCAATTATATTTATCAAAATACAAATTCGTAATAGTAAATATCAAAAGCAAGATGTCACGATACACAAACAAAATTTTTATGTAAAATTATTAATGTTTAGATATTCTTAATTAATAATTTTTTGTATCATCCCGTGTAATACACGGGTCTTACAACTAATTATTCTATAAAGCATGGACCATGTATGTAAATCAGACACATTTAATACTATAAATAATAATAGTTATATAACTTTTACGATCCATTTAAAATCTATAAAATTTGATATATTGCCTCATCGCAATCATATTTTTCTAAAATATGTAATTTATATAAAATCATGTGTATAAAATTAATAAGTGGTTAAATGAATTTTGATTTAATCTTATTAAATTCAGATTTTAAAATTTATTTTATCTCAGTTCAGATCTCATAAGAAAAACATTAAAGTTCAGATATTATGAGATATTTCATAGAGATTATTATATATAATTCAGACATAATAAAATTCATATTTTATAAAATATAAAAAGGCCACTATAAATCCATTGAACCATTCTTTTTTTTTTAGAACAGCAAACACCTAAATTACACCTTAATACCACTTATGTCTCTAACGAGACTTGAACCCTCAACCTCAAGTAAGGAGGGCAACACCTAATGACGCTGGGCTAGAAGCCCTTTGGCCATTGAACCATTCAATAGGAATTAAACTCCTCGTTCATCAATTGCATTGGCAAAGCATATATCAGTTTAATGACAACTACATTCTTCACTTACCATTTCATGTTTTTTTAAAGCTAGCAAAAAAATATATTAGCACAAAAGAATATTAAGCGAGGAGCTTAAGCATTATAGGAGAATCGGACCAAATAGACTACACTAACTTACACTTGGCCCTATATTTTATCCAGTTGGAAGTTCTAATACATATATCGTCTTTAATTAAGCAAGATGCTCGCCTGAAAATGGCACCATTCATCGCCTTCCATACCATCCATTAAGTATACATAAATAAGAGAGAACTTAAGTTTTTGCATTCTATTGTTGCCCGTCTTAAGCTTTAAAGAAATCCACCATCTCCGAGGTAGATGGAGGAGAGTTTGGTATAATCGAAGACCAATTCTGCAGCCAACTCCACACATCTGCAGCAACATAACAAGTAAAGAAAACATGATCCTCGCTTTATCAAATTCGGAGTAATTGGAACCCGGTCCTTAAGCATCCTTCAAGCAAAACAGATAATCTTAAGAGGTAACCATTTCACCCATTTAAAATTAAAAAGGTTTACTAGCAACTTGTTTGTCAATCATTAATCGCAGCGATTTCACCGACAAACTATCACCCTCCCCATTCCAAGCCCACATGTCATTCCCATCAGCAAAGATAAAGTCTTTTAACAGATTATTCAACTCCCTAAGCTGGTTTCCTTCCCTATCTCGCTCAGCTGTCTCGACCGATTCCAAACCTATCTCGAATCAGCTTCACTACCACATTTCTCCTCTCTATGATAAGCCAACTTTATTTTCTTCAGCCGCATGTAAATTAGGACAAGCATCTTTCAACGCCATATTTCCACACCAACAACCTTTCCAAAACAGAGTATTATCACTGTTTCCAACCACCCTTTTGAACAAATCTGCCATCAAAATTCCTTTGCTCTCCAACTCACTACCAATATTAGAAATGCCAAGCCAAGCACCTTTTAAAGATTTCAAGGCAGTAGGCTTTCCATCAATAAGTTTTAATTTATGAATTGACTTTATACATGAAAACCAAAATGAGTTGCCTTCATGCTTTAGTCTCCACCACCACTTAGCAAGAACGGTCGAATCCAAGCAACCAACCCCAAGACCTCCCTCATTCTTCGTCTTCGTTTATTTTATTTTTAACCCCCCACCCCCCACATAAAAATCTCCTTCTAATACCATCAAGTAAATTATTAATTTTTCTTGGGGGCCTAAAAAGAGAAGTAATAAAGAGGCAAACTATTGAGCATCAATATAAACATAAGACGACCCTAAAGGATAAGGCTTTCGCCTTCTATTTTGAAAGTCTCTTCTTGAATTTTTCCACCACTATGTTTGCACCCACCGGCAAATCGAGATATGTAAACAGAAAAGATGCGAGTTCACATTTTAAAATGCTAGCAAGACGGTTCACCTTTAAACTATTCACTCCAACAGCATAGACTTTGCTTTTATCGGATTGACCTTTAACCCTAAGGGCAAGATAGAAACAACAAAGTAGTCTATTAAGGTTCACAATACTTAGCTCTGACCATTCTCAATAATAGTGACATCATCGACTTACATAATATGACAAAGAGAAATACAATTTTTGAGCTAGAGATAGACCCCGGAAAAATGAT